>PISW01013276.1:0-27174 GCA_004023785.1 Mungos mungo
GATCTCTCTCTCTCTCTCTCTCTCTCTCTCTCTCTCTCTCTCTCTCTCTCTCTCACACACACACACACACACACACAAACAAACACACACGAGAGTATAAAACTTTCATCACCTTCATCACTTCAGAAGCATGAAATCACTTAAACTGGATCTTTTTCAAAATCTGATAAGAGCTGTGTGTCCTTCTGAGGCTCTAAGGGGAGACATCATCATCTAGAATTGCACACCTTGAATTGCTGGTCATAGCATGTCCTTCCCTCAAAATCCAACACGGAGAATCTTACTGCAGACCTCATGTGGTATTTCCTGGTGGTAGAATGAATTTGTCTGCCTTGGTCTCATAAGGGCTGTGTGATTCCACTTATGTTCATGCTGTAAACAGGACAATGTTTCCTTCCTAGGGTCTGGAATGCACTCATGGATCATAGGCCCTTGTATCATAGATGGTGACACTGTCCTTCTGCATGTGCACCTTGATTCCTTAGGAGGTATTTTCCAGCTCACCACACATGCATAGGGTTCTACCACCTACTCTGAGAGATAACGATCATTTGTCATTTCTCCTGCAATACCTTCCCTGCTCTCCTGGAGCACAGCCTCATATGCACTACCCGAGATGTCATGGAATGTATGGTACTTCACCCTCATGAATGCACCAAATGCATATTAACATGGATGAGAAAAACAGGATGTTGTTCGATATGGGACAAGCGTCTGCTTACAAATCAAACATGGATAAAACCTCTGCGTTTCTCCCTGTGCCCTCATACATCCTCTCTGTCAGGGAAGGGGATGGGGTGACAGGAGGGACAAGACTCTCTAATGGACAGGGAATGCAGTGCCCTGAATGAAATCAGCACTAATCTCAACCTCAGGATAAACACAGGAAATATCCTTCCACTCAGTGTCCTTACATTCTGTGACATCCCAGGGATGTGCACCTGAAATCATACTTCTGTCCCTGGGGTGAAATTGTGCCCTATGGATACGAGAGATCAGGACCACTCCTCTGCTGAGCATGACATTCTTTGGGAGGGCTGTTCTCAGTAACGGCAAATCCATGTGGGTTCTTCTGTCTGTTGCCTGTCATCCTGCACATGTATCCCAAACATTCCAGAACATGTAAGACCGGTTACTAACCTAACACACTTGCCACCTTGTGACTCTATTCAGGTTATGTGTAGTCTCCCAGGTGAACCTGAAGACCCAGATCCAGGTGAACAGACCCTCACGATCTCTCTCTTTTACCTGCATCACCCCTGGATTCTGGATTCTCGCCAAAACAGTCAAGTTTGGGTACTTTTCATTTTATTGCATTTTCTCAATTATAGCCTTTCAGTTTTGCTATAAATAGTGAGCAGTCTGTCCTCAGTTATAGTACTGTAAGCTATATGTATAATGAAATAATTTTTTAATGCAGCCATTGACAAAAAATATGGAGAATGCTTGTCTAATTTTAATGCCCTTCTTTCCCTAGCATCCTTGGTATGACTGCTTTTTTGAAGATCAATGATGACATATATATATATATATATATATACACGTTAATAAATATATTTTTACATTTTCTACTTCTAGAATGTTTACTGTAATTATTTGTGTAACTGATACTATATTTGAAACCACAAAATAAATCATGCATTTATATTTAACATATGAATTTATGATGCAATATTAATCAAAACAACCTAAAGTAACAATCAGTTTGTGAATATCATTTAAGATATTATATTCTCCCTTTTTAAATATTCTATTATTTGTACAGTTGTCTAGAATATAATCTAGATCATATAGTGACCTTAAAGACTATTATTTTTTGAATTACTGATTTACAATTTCTTATTAGTAATTTTTTCACAACTTAATTTTATTCAATACAAGTTAATAACTTCTTAGAATTTAATTTGGAATAAGAATTTTGTTATCATCCACTGATAGATGTACATACAGCATATGGAGAACATGGCAGAATTTTCACTTCAAATCATAAATAGAATCCTTCTGTTTGTGCAGGTAATCTTGTGAGCTGAACCCATGTGTCCCCATTCATTTTGTTTGTCTCAAAGACACATGCTTATAGAAAGTACTAGACCATCATCTGTATCCATATACTTCACATTCCAGAGGACCTAGGTAATTGTGGTTTCCCAGCATCTCCTGCAATTCCAGTGCCATCACATCCCATGTTGTGTTCCCACCAAGGACGCCACCAGGAATGTCTGGGAGGGGGGAGCCATCTGGCTGCCCTGGCCACCTACTCAGTAAACTATAGGAGGTCAGGAAGTGAATGTTGGGGGAATATCAGCCTTTCTATCTGTTTGTACCTGAGTGTTACACATTCAGACCTATCTAGTTAACATATGTGTGCTAGCAATAAGAGTTTGCCCTAGAATAAAGTAAGAATGGATCTAGCACCCACAGGCCACCCCCAGGAATTGATGGGAGTCTACAGAACACCACACAGTGATGTGGGTTTTAAGTCTAGTGCTGGATCTGAGCTGAAAAGGAGAATGTGGCTGAATCCTGATGCTAGGGAGGTAAAGGAGAGAAGGAAATGCTTCATCAAAGGTTCTTTTGGACAAACAATGAAGTTCACAGAAGATGGAGGGACAGGACAAAGAGACCAAAGATTCCTTACCTGTGCACTGAGGTCCAGTAAAGATATGGAGACCCAAAGAAATAAACAAGGCAGATGGTTATTTTCATACATTTTCTACCAAGAGACAATTCATTTGTCTAGACTTTACAGAAAAAGAAAACATGTTTGAGGGCTTTATTTAGTAAGAAAGTTTCAGGATTTGGGGCTGAGACAGTAGATTAGTAACAGATTAATAATGCATGTTTTTCCAGTTTTCTCTGTTACAAAACCCTATTGCTGGAGATAAGGATGTATCTTTACTTCTTACTAGAGTTCTGGTATTTTTCATGTGGAAGATATATTTCCTGCTTTCAGCAGGACAGAGGAGGGTCTGAGTGACCTTGCACAGGCTTTCCCAAGTATATTCAATGCAAAATAATCAGTTTGCTACTTTGGTACATTTGGGCATCTTGCCCTGGAAAGGAACTTTGGAGCTTGTGTCCCAACATACTCAGGTCCAGTGATGAAAGTGCTTCCTGCAGGTCTGCCTGTGTTTCCCAGAGTCAACCACATAGGAGATTCACTGGTGAAGGGGAAGGATTTCACAACTTGTCCCATAAAGAATGAAACTGGAACAGAGCAGGATCCTGCTCTTGGGAATGCAAAATGGCACCCCACATTCTAAAAGTTGGACACTCTCCTGCGAAATTGGACATATGCTTAACCTTGTGACCAACCCCACCAATTTTGGTGACATAACTAAGTGAAATTAGACCACATGTGTTGTCAAAACATGTACACAAGTGCTTACAGGAACTGTCTTTGTAGTTACTACACCATGTAGGCCCCTAAGCTTTCCTACCACAGGGGAATGGATAACCTTTGAAACCATAACTGCAGACAATAGAAACAAGAGCCAGAACATGTGTGAACATGAATGAATCTCATGTTCATTGTCCATCATTGGAGAAGCCACTGCCTAAGGCCAAACACTGGATGAATCCAATTTACCAGATGGAATCTGAAAAACAAGATGCACAAGAAACTACTTGGTGTGGAAAGAACAGGGGTTTGGACAGACCTGAGATTGATGCATTTTTTGAGTTGCAGGTACTGAGTTGTCCTGTAACTTGACTTTGTTCATCTAAACTCATAGCACCTTATACCAAATAAAGTCCAGTTTTGCATATTTAAATTACTTCTGGAAATTCCACTTACCCTGGTTATTAGATAAACTGTACTAAATTATATACAGAAATACCTGTGTATCAACACTCTGTATTGTGTTTGTTCTTAGCTGCATGGTTGTCTGATGACTATATAGATAGGATTGATTAGATGGATTAATATTGAAAGGGAGACAAATTTATTTCATGCTATGAAAGTGATAGGTTCTACTGCAAGAGCAGTTACTAGGGGATGGATTGGGGTGAAGGTAATAACATCATGAGAGTGAACTCAAGGCAATGGTGGGGAGAGCTTGTGATGTTTTATCTATGCAGTTTCTTTCCTCACTCTGAATTATAATGAGGATATCTGATGAAAGCCCAGAAATCGGTTGGAAAATTCTCATCAAATAAATGGAAAAGACCAGAAGGATGACAGATGATGGATCAGGGATGGAGCCTCGTCGGCAATTTCTTTGATCAAGAGCCTAAAAGAAGCTATAAATGTTAAATTAGAAGACAGTGGTCCATATCCAGGACATTACTCTTATTCCTACACATCCTAGGACTCAGGATACTATAGGGAGAAACCTTGGGACCATCGGGAGGTGGAAACAGCAAGACCTTAAGAGAGGAGGAATCTACAAGGAGCCATCTGCTACCCTATGTGGAGCTTTACTTATTCAGAAATAACTGAAGTCATAATTACTTAATTTGTATATTAAAATTTGGCATCAAAATATTAATCTTTGACAAATCAGGGAAAAGTTTACCCAATGGAAAAAAAGACAGCCTGTTTAGGAGATAGCACTGAGGGAACTGGACAGCAACATGCAGAAGAATGAAACTTGAAACTAGACCACTTTCTTCCACCATACGCCTAAATATACTCAAAATCGATGAAGGACCTGAATGTGAGACAGGAAACCATCAAAACCCTCGAGGAGAAAGTAGGAAACAGCCTCCTTGACTTCAACTGCAGCAATTTCCTACTCGACACATCACAACAGGCAAGGGAAATAAAAGTAAAAATAAACAATTGGGACCTCATCAAGAGAAAAAGCTTCTGCACTGCAAAGAAACAATCATGAAAACTAATAGGCAACCGACAGAATGAGAAAAGAGAGGTGCAAAACTTACCAGATAAAGGTCTTGTATCCAAAATCTACAAAGAACTTACCAAACTCCACACCCCCCCAAAAATGAATAATCCAGCGAAGAAATGGGCAGAAGACATGAACAGACACTTCTCCAAAGAGAACATCCAGATGGCCAACAGACACATGAAACAATGCTCAGCATCGCTCATCATAATGGAAATACAAATCAAAACCACACCGAGATACCACTTCACGCCAGTCAGACTAAAATGAGCAAATCAAGAGACTATAGATGCTGGTGGGGATGTGGAGAAACAGGCACCCTTCTACACTTTTGGTGGGAATGTAAACTGGTGCAGCCGCTCTGGAAAACATTATGGAGGTTTCTCCAAAATCTATCGATAGAACTCCCCTATGACCCAGCAACAGCACTGCTAGGGATTTACCCAAAGGACAGAAGTATTGATGCATAGGAGCACATGTACAACAATGTTCATGATGGCACTTTCTCCAATAGCCAAATCATGGAAAGAGTCTAAATGTCCATCAACTGATGAATGGATGAGGAAGATGTGGAATATGTATACAATGGAGTATTACATTGCAACGAGAAAGAATGAAATCTGGCCATTTGTAGCAAAATGGATGGACCTCGAGGGTGTCATGCTAAGTGAAATAAATCAAGCAGAGACGGACAGATATCATGTTTTCGCTCATAGGTCTAACAGGAGAAATCTAACAAAGGACCATTGGGAGGGGAAGGGGGAAAGAGAGTTGGGGAGAGAGAGGGACACAAATCATGAGAGACTCTTTAATACTGAAAAAGAACCTAGGGCTGATGGGGAAGGGGAGGAGGGAAGGGGGCAAATGTAATGGAGGCAGGCTTTTGGGAAAAGCACTGGGTGTTATATGGAAACCAATTTGACAATAAACTACTAAAAATAAATAAATAAATACATAAATACATAAAATATTGGCAATTGTATGTAATTTCTTTCAATGTCTTTCATAACAACATGAATCCTCTAAGGTGATTTCTTTAAAATAACATGTAATCACCAATCTATTAACTGTCTATCTTTCTATCTATCTATCTATCTATCTATCTATCTATCTACTTATCTATCTATCCATTTTCTTTCTATATATGTCTATCCATCATCTATCTATTCTCTGCTCATCCACTATGTATCTACTGTTATCCATATGTTATTTATTTGAAATCTATTCATCTAGCTCAGCATTGATCCTATTGGCTCATGCCTTCAGGACTATGAACATATTGTCTACAATTTCTTGATAGCCTTATAATATTTAGCTCCCAATAATTTCCAGGTCAGACACTCCATTTTCATCAAGGTGTTTGTTTGATTGCCATTAACTTCTTAACAAAGTTATTATTGGTCTCTGTGCCATATCAGAGAACAGTCAACCACTTTCTGTGACGTCTGATCCTTCTCTGTGAGTTAAAAGCCTCCTGTGTGAGGTGTAGATTTCTCAGGAGAAGGGAGGCATCCTCCACACATTGTAATTCTATCTGCAGCTGACAGAGGGAATGCTCGTGTGTTGGTGTCTGTGTACTTCAGGATGTAGGCACTGCTTCCAAACTGTGCAGATGACTGAGCAGGCAGAGTCCATCACCAGATAACCATCAGGATCAGGTCTCCAGGTGTGTCCATATTCTACAGATAGTTGCCAGGTGAAGATGCATCAGTGTGGAAACTAAAACAAATATATTGTGAATCAGTGTCCTTTACTTATTATTATATTTATGATAGAGTGGACATCAATATATATTTTATGTGGAATTATGTATGGAATGACTGTTAATATTGAGTATTGAAAGTATTCAGTATTTAAAGATTAGATTTTGAAAGTTGTCTGCACAATGTGTGCATCCTTTTAAATGTCCTTTTGAAAGATGGATTATAGAGAATTGTGATCCACTCATTTGACTATCATTTATTTTTATGTTCAGAGAGCTCAGACCAATTCTTGATCCTCCTCCAACATAATTGATACACCATGTGCTCTCCCAGGCCAAGACCAACATGAGTTGTGGAATCAACAAGGAGATGCGCACAGGTGGTCCTGGAAGAACCAGGGAAGCCTGATTCAGCCTCTGTCCACTTATAAAGACATGCTCCTACCCACCTGTGCAAATGTCTCCTCCAAGGAAGGGTAAAATACACTCTCAGGCAGTAGGAGCCCACAGCTTTCTCCTCACACAGGGCTAAGGTCTTTGGGGAAAGGCAGAATTGTGTTCTATAAACAGAGGAGAATCAAGAACCTTCTCTGTGCCTCATGACATCTGCCTAAGGTGAGGATCTCAGCTGTCAGATGTGGGACCATAAGGATGGGTGGGACTGATAATGACTGAACAGGCTGAGTCTTCTTGTCCCCAGGTGTCCTGTACCAGGTGCATCTGCAGGAATCAGGCCCAAGTGTTGTGGTGCTCACACATCCTGCACCTCACTGGACATGTCTCTGGGTTCTCCAGCTCAACCAGTAATTTCCGGTGGAATTGGATCCACTGATTCCAGGTGAGCATGTGGAGTGGATGGTTCATATATTATCATATATTCTACAGTACCTACCACAGCCCAGACCATGAGAGCCACATGTCCATCAGTTAGTTAGTTGGGCAGGAAGAAGGAAGGATAAAGAAGGTGCTGCCCACACCCTTGGAAGTTCCCCCAGGGTTAACAGGAACACGATAAGAGCCACCGAAGGGCTAAAGGAGGGGATAAGACTAGCAACAGAGAAGGCTCAAAGCCACAAGGGGACTTCTGAGAACTGAGCATGAATCCAGAAATTGCTGCTTGCCCTTAGGTTACCTAAAAGTCATCAGAGGGCATTCATAACGCCAGGGGCCACTCTCAGATCTCTTAGGCACTCAGGATTCCAGAGGAAGCTGAGGACATCGAGGCCACTCAGGTCTCCAGGGAGCACTCATATCTTTAGAGGATGCTCAGATCATCAGGAACATTTATGTCATTCGTTGCCACTCAAGGTACTTGGGGACTCTCAGGTAACCTGGGGGCACTCAGTTCATCATGGAGCACACAGGACTCCAAGGTCACATAGTCACCTGGGGCTCTCAGATCAACAGGGAGCTCACAGGTCACCAGGGGACATCTGGGATCTCAGAGCTCATATCCAGAACCAGGAGTGTTTCAGGGTCAGTTTTCCTGTGAAGCATCTTTGTCATCATGTCCTGTAAACTTCATCCTGAGCAGTAAACAGAACAAACTCTGTTAAAACTTTTACAAACACAGATATCTTCTCATATTTAGAGTGAACAGTATAATAGCAGTACCTACCTTGATAGAGACCAAGATTTGGGATAAATCAACTCATATACTCATACCAGTGCCTCACAGGTACAGTGGTCACCATTTAAAATACAAAAGTGCTGATGCATAGGAGCACATGTACCCCAATGTTCATGGCGGCACTTTCTACAATAGCCGAATCATGGAAAGAGCCTAAATGTCCATCACCTGATGAATGGGTCAAGAAGATGTGGTATACATATACAATGGAGTACTATATGGCAATAGGGAACAATGAAATATGGCCATTTGTAGCAAAGTGGATGAATCTTGAGAGTGTCATGCTAAGCGAAATAAGTCAGGCAGAGTAGGATAGATACCATATGTTTGCATTCATAGGTCTAACAGGAGAGACCTGGCAGGGGACCATGGGGAGAGGAAGGGGGAAAGACAGCAGGGGAGAGTGAGGGACATAGATCAAGGGAGACTACTGATAACTGAAAAGGAATCATGGACTGAAGGGGGAGGGGGGAGGGATGGGGTGATGGTCATGGTGGGGGGCACTTGTGGGGAGAAGCACTGGGTGTTATATGGAAACCAATTTGACAATAAACTATTAATAAATTAAAACAAAAATAAAAAAATATATAAGTAATTTCTAAAATTCTAAAAAAAATATATAAGTAATTTCTCTTCCCACACCTTGAAGCCCAGAACTTCCTCACACCTAGGTAGAAATGAAGTCAGCTATGCAGAAACTCGATCTGGTGAGTTATTTTCACTGCACTGTTTTCCATAGTAGCTACACTATGTCATTCACCCATCGAGAGAATTCTAGGATTGCCTGTTCTCCACATCCTCACCAATACTTGATATATTCTCACTGCATTTGTTTTCTTTTCCAATAGCCTAGCTAACAACTATAAGGTGATATCTCAGTGGTTTGGGGGAGGATTTCTCTTATGATTAAAGATGTTGGACATCAAATCATATGCTGGATGACATTTGTTCATCTTTTATAGAGAAATGGGTATTTATATGCTTGACCCAAATTTTAATCAGGTGATTCTTTTATTGTTATGATTATATTTATGATTTTTACTATTGATGTTAAGGAGTCCCTCCCGTATTTTAAATATTAACTCCATTTCAATATTTTTTCAGGTAATGTCTCCAATTTCATTGACTACCTTATTGCTCTGCTAACATTTCCTTTGCAACTTTTCTTGTTTGATGTAGTTCCCCATGTCGATCTTTGTTCTCTGTGATTTTCCTTTTATATCAAAGAAATCATTGTCAGATTAATGTCATGACATTGATCCTTTGTGAGGTTTTTTTTTAAGGCATTTAGGATCAGGTGTTCTGATTTATCCATTTTGAAATTTTTTATGTCAATCTATATGTATGATGTAAGATTATGGCCAAATGTAACATTATTTTGCATGTATATATCAACAGCATTTTTAATGTTTATTTTATTTTTGAGGAAGAGAGACAGATCATGAGCAAGAGAGGCACAGAGAAAGAGGCAGACACAGAATCCAGGCTCTGAGCTGTTAACTCACAGCCTGATATGGGACTCAAAGCCACAAACCGTGAGATCATGACCTGACCTGACCACCCACTGACTACCCAGCCATTCCTAGTCAACACCATTTTTAAGAGACACTATCCATTTCCCACTGCATATTTTTGGAAATCTCGTGGAGGATTTTCTGACGGCATCTGATCACTTTTACTTCTGAGCTCCGTAATCTAGTGCACTTGTCTGTATGTTTCACTGTATGCCAGCAGCACACTGTTGTAGGTAATGTACATCTGTAATTTATTTAGAAAGAAATAAGTGTGATGTCTCCAGGTTCGCTCCTCTTCATGATTGCTTTGTTACTTCCATGTGTTGTCTCTTTCCATATGAATTAGTATATTTTACAGATTTCTTTAAGAAAAACATTGGCATTTTTATTGACATAAGATAAACATAAAATTAACATAAATTTTGTATTTGGAAAAGATAAGTGAAGTTTTTAAAACATAAGTAGCCTAGGAAAATAGGTAAGACTCAAACAAATGCAATCAGAACTGAAAGAAGACACATAACTGAACAAATGACATGAAAAGGATCATAAAAGAAAAACTTAGATATTTAAAGGCAACAATAAGATCACAAAGAAAAAATTACACATTTTCTAGTATTATGTAATTTACCAAGACTGTTCCATGAAAATATACAAAATGAACAAAACAAAAATTAATAAAATTTCCTCAATCTAAAAACTACATGCTTCAAAAAAAAACAGCCTAGAAGTATATAGCTTTCTTAAAAATTCTAACAAGTATTTAAAGAAGGATTAACACCAATATTTCTCAAACTATTACAAAATACTGATGTAAAATAATATTCCTAAATTCATTTTATGAGGACAGCATTACTCTCACACCAAAGCCAAAGAAAGACACCACAAGAAGGGAAATTAAAGGCCTATTGGCCTCAGATTAACATATATACAAAATTCCTTGATAAAATTTAAGCATACTGAAACTAACAGCACATTGAAAGGATCATTCATGATAATCCAGCATGTTTCATCCCTGGGATGCAAAGATCCTTCAACATACACAAATGTATAAATGTGATGCCCTACATCAACAGAGAGAATAAGTGAATCTACACCATTCTTAACTAACTCATAAAGACATTAGGCAAAATTCAAAGCATGTTCATCATTTAAAAATAACTCAATTAAAAAGGAACAGAAAGAAATTACCTCCACGTGGTTGTGGCCATTATGAAAAGCCCACACCCAACAGCATATTGAATAGTTAAATACTGAAGCCTTTTCTGTCACATCAGGAGCCAGGTAATGATGATCACTCCCAACCTAACTATTCAACATGATAATGTGGAGAATAAATATGCCACCCCAAATGAAGTCATTTTGTGGCTTGCTTATTTGGATGAAAGTTACTTGAGTAGTAGTCCAAGGACAGTAGGACCCTCCTTTGTCCCCTGACATCAGGAAATAAATCTCCCAAGGGAAAGTTCCCTTTCCTGTACCAGAGGGGGAGAACTGACCATGCCCGCAGGTCAGTCGACACAGGTCCTGAAGGAGGGAGTGAGAATTGGGGGGCAGGGGGCACAGAGAATGGAGGCAAGACAAAATCTCTGATCAAGCCTCAGTTTATTGAAAAAATACACACACCTTATATAAGGTTCAAGGCGGGAAGCAAGGCAGCTGATCTAGGTTGATTGCTAGGAAACAGGGTCAAGTGATTAAGGCTAGGGTAAAGGAGGAACCAAAGTGAAGTTTTTAGCACAGCGCCTGAGGGGCTGACACTGCCCTGCCTGGATGCAGTTAATCTTTGTTCTTTTGGCAGCTCCTGACAGGGAGTGGCACTTCCTTGCCTGCAGGCATCTGATCTCCATTCTTCTGGCTCCCCACAAAGAGCCATCCTTAGCATAGAAATAAGGATCTTAGGGGAAAGAAGGCTGCGCAAAAAAACCTAGTTACTTGGTGACTAATTTAATACTCCAAAAACACACTTGGCTTTAACTCTTTACAAACCCAATGTTTCCTTGTCTGAAAGTCACAAGTGCCACCTGCTTTGTTCATTCTCTGGGTGTCATATTATTAGGAAGCTCATGCACTTGCAATATGAAATTTATTCTCTCCCATAGATCTGTCTTAAGTCAACTGAATCCTTAGACTGGTAAAAAAACAGAGCAAAGAAGGGAAAAGCTTTATGCTCCTACAACTGGAAGATGTAGCCATAAAAATTAGGCAATAAAAGGAAATAAGACACATTTAAAACAATAAGAAAGGAAAATCACCTGTTTTGTAGATATGATCTTAAACATGATGAAACACTAGAGATACCACAAAAATTATTAGAACCAATTTTTTAAAATGAAAAAACCTTCAGGATACAAAATAAACAAGAAAAATTCTGTGATTCCACACACCAGGATGAAAATATATGCAAAAGAAATAACAAAATTATACAATTTAAAGTGGCACAAAATAAATACTTTGGTCTAAACCAAAACAAAAAGTATGTAAAATATTTGTATTGTGAAAATGACCTGCGTTAATTAAAGGTATGCAAAAATGCACATGTTCCTGCAAATATAACTGTGTTCACAGATTAAAATTCTTTGTATTGAAAAACAGTGTGGAGTCTCCTCAAAAAACATCAATAGAACTCCCCTATGACCCAGCAATAGCACTGCTAGGGATGTAGTCAAGGGATACAGATGGGCTGATGCATAGGAGCATATGTACCCCAATGTTCACAGCAGCACTTTCTACAGTAGCCAGATCATGGAAAGAGCCCAAATGTCCATCACCTGATGAATGGATGAAGAAGATGTGGTATATATACACATATATATACATATACATATACATATATACATATACATACATACACACACAATGGAGTATTACATGGCAATGAGGAAGAATGAAATCTGGCCATTTGTAGCAAAGTGGATGGACCTTGAGAGTGTCATGCTAAGTGAAATAAGTCAGGCAGAGAAGAACAGATACCATATGTTTGCACTCATAGCTCTAACAGGACAAACCTAACAGAGGACCATAGAAAGGGGAAGGGGGAAAGAGAGCTGGGGAGAGTGAGGGACACAAATCATGAGAGACTGTTGAATACTGAACAGGAACCATGAACTGAAGGGGGAGGGGGAGGAAGGGAAGGGGGTGATAGTCATGGTGGGGAGCACTTGTGAGGAGAAGCACTGGTGTTATATGAAACCATTTTGACAATAAACAATTATAAAAACTAAAAATTAAAAAATTAAAAGAAAAAAGAAAGCATTCAGATGGCTAACAGACACAGGGAAAATGCTCAATATCACTCATCATCAGGGAAAACAAACCAAAACCACAATGAGATACCACCTCACACCTGTCAAAATGGTTAAAATTAACAACACAAGAAACAAGGGTTGGCAAGAATGTGGAGAAAGGGGAACCCTCTTGCACTTTTGGTGGGAATGAAAACCGGACAGCCTCTCTGGAAAATATTAAAAGTAAAATTAAATGTTAAAAAGTTAAAAATGGAAATACCCTACAACCCAGCAATTGAACTAATTGAAATTTATGCAAAGGATACAAAAATGCCTATTTGAAGGGGCACATTCACCCCAATATTTATCCATGTGCTACCAATGAGAGCCAAATTAAGGAGATAGTCCAAATAAGTCAGTCGGAGAAGAAAAGATATCATACGTTTTAACTCATGTGTGGAACTTGAGAAACTTGACAGAAGACCATGGAGGAGTGGGAGGAGGAAAAACAGTTAAAATGGGGAGGCAAATCATAAAGGACTCTTAAATACAGAGAACAAACTGAGGGCTGATGGAGGGTGGATAGTGAAGTGGGTTAAAGAGGTGATGGGCATAAGGTGGACACTTGTTAGTATGAGCACTGGGTGTCATACATAAGAGATGAATCATGGATTCTACTCCTGAAGATAAAACAACACTGTATGTTAAATAACTTGAGAATAAATAAATAAATCTTACAGGTTAAAAAAAAATCTTCATTTGACACAGCACCAGTACACAAACTGACCTAGTAACTCATTAACCCTGTCATTCACTTTTGAAGGATCAAATCTAAGTCTGGAGTTTGATATATAGTCAAAGGATATGCAAAAAGAGCCCTTTCTGTGCTGATTAAACCAGCCCAGGCAGGACCCTGCAGCTGGGAGATGAGCCTCAGCCCCAGGAGTCCCCATTCTGTGATCAGGACAGAACACAGACATCTCACTATGGAGTTTGTGCTTGGCTGGGTTTTCCTTGTTGCTGTTCTAAGAGGTAATTCATGGTGAACGCGAGATACTGAGTATGTGAGTGGATATGAGTGAGAGAAGCAGTGGATATGTGAGTTTCCTGATTAGGATGTCTTGTGTCTCCAGGTGTCCAGTGTGAGGTGCAGCTGGTGGAGACTGAGGGAGGCCTGGCGAAGCCTGGGGGCTCCCTGCGACTCTCCTGTACAGCCTGAGGATTCAACTTTGGAAGCTACTACTTGCACTGGGTCCTCTAGGCTCCAGAGAAGGGGCTGGAGTGGGTTTCGTGGATTAGATATGATGGAAGTAGCACAAGCTATGTGGGCTCCGTGAAGGGCCGATTCACCATCTCCAGGGACAACACCAAGAACACACTCTATCTGCAGATGAACAACCTGAGAGTCGAGGACACGGCTATTTATTTATGTGCGAGAGACACAGTGAGGGGACGTCAGTGTGAGCCAAGACACAAACCTCCCTGCAGAAGGGGACCAGCACCACCAGGGTGTGCACACTCTGCACAGTTCTAGTTTGTATTCCATCGAGCAGGTGCAGATGGGGGTTACAGGCAGGTTTCCTGTCAGGGTCTGGGGCTCCCTTTCCACACAGGAGATTCTCCCAGGGAGCCTTTCTCGACACATGATTCTGTGCTTACCTATTCACTCTTTATATTAGACGTTTTGTTGTCATAGGAAAAGAACAGTAACATGAACAAAAGATACAGTTGTTTGCACTTCATTATTCCTGTCTCTAAACATGATTGAATCCCAGATATAATAGGGAAAGCAGCTAAACCTTTACAGGAGTCCCAGATGCACTGACAGTGCACCCAGGACCACAGGTTCCCACAGGTCCTCATTATCCTCTCCCAGCTCTTGTCCCAAACAAACAACTTGACAATTTCTTCATGGCACTTTGCTACTCAAGACGTTAAATGAAGTACAGCATAATTTAAACACTCTAAACAAGAAATAAATCATCTGTTCCTGAGAAACAGACCCAAAGCACATTGGTTTACATGATTAAATATGTTGAGAAGTCCCATGATCTACCTTCACAAGCTGGAGACACAGAAAAACCAGTGGTGTAATTCTCATCTTATTGTGAACAAGTGTCTTGTCAGAAAACATGGGAACGTGATGACGTAACTCTTAGAACAATGGTGGTAGAAGACTAATGTTCCAGCTCAAACACGCACATGGGAAGTAAAAATGAGGGAATGCTTCCTCCCTCTGCATTGGATGCTATTCAGAACCTTAATGGAGTGGGTGATGCCCATGCAGACAGAAGCCATGGATGGAAATGCCAATCTCTTCTCAAAACACAAAACAGACATTCACAGAAACAATGGTTAATCTGTGTCGGAGACCAAGCATTCCAGCTGGCGCCTGTCCCGTGGAGGCAGACGCAGAAGGGCAGAAGCACACAAAAGATCAAATACCGTAGTTAGCTGCTCCCCCGCCCCCCATACCCCTAAGGCAATGTCTTAAGGGGCATTTCATTGACTATGCATTTTCGACTCTATTCACCTACTGCTACGTAGGCCAGCTATTTGAATATCTCCACCCTAAAAGCATATATATTGACGCCTTTCGAATAAACTCGCTCTCTTCGACTGACCAGGAAAATCGTGAGTGTGACTTTGCTTGCTGCGTCTTTCTCTGTCCCCCTTCTCTCTCCCTCCCCTCAGGTGTAGGACCTGCAGGCAAAGGCGTGTCCTATAGGAGGCGCGCCTGGAGCCGGCAGCCGGCCGGCCGGGCCGCTGGCAGGGGGGAGATGGAGGTCCCCGGAGCCGGCATAGGCACACTGGAGCCTGGCGAGTCCCGTGCTGCCGCAGGCAGCCGACCCGACCGGGGACACGTTCTAGCTCGGAACGCGCCCGGACCTGGCGTTTGTTTTAGACAAATCTGGGTACCCATGACAAAGTCAAGATGACACACAAAGTTAACCATGACAATTCAACTTCCTGTAGACATGGAGCAAAAAGATTGAAGATTTAGAAGTCCATGCCATCGCTGGGTGGAGTCTGGTGGGCATATCAGTGCTCCTATGGAGAAGGAGGACAGAGGCCCATAGGAGGTACTGTGGCCTGAGGATCCCCTGGGTCATATGGGAAGAGACAGGTTCCTCCTTGGAGAGGTGGCACTGCCTCTCATGAGACAGGAGAGCAGACAAGCAACTTCGCACTTCCCTGTTCATTAGCATAGGAGCCCCTGCTGAGATCAACTAAATGGATGCTGTCTTGTTGTTGTCTGTCACTATGACCTCCAAGCCCCCAGGTGTTTATGCAACTGCCCTTCTGGAACAATCCACCTCCTGCCACACCACAGCAAGGTCCCCTTCCAGAGGATAAGTGGGGATTCCCTTCATATTGAGTTCATATAATTTGGAGTCCTCAAATCCAGCTAGAGTTCCTGAGATAAAACATAAGAGTACTGTGCCAGGGCAGGTGGGAACTACATTTCCAAAGGCTACAGAGTGGGCTGATGCCAGTATTTCCTCCCACCAGTCAGCATGGACAGACTTCAGATGCAGCACAGCGCCCACCAGTGTGAACTGAGCCACTAACTTCAAGCCTTCCCCCACCCCAACTGCTTTCCTTAGGTGCTTCTATACTTGGAAAGAGTGCCTGAAAAGGAGAGCAACAGTGTGCCCCTCCACCCAAAGATTAGCATTAACACCCATACTCACCAAGTCTATTGAGCATAGTGTGAGGCATAACTTCAGCTCTATAGGAAATAGGAATTAGCCTCTTTTAACATGCAGACCGAACTCACCTAGCTAAAACTCATAACACTGTGGACAAGGTCCAAACACACCTCACTGGAGGCAAGGAGAAACTCAGCTGAGGACTGTCCGGAAGGACACAGCAGCCAATATATGACAGTATAGTGCACACAGCACACACAAGAAATGCTTCCTGAAGTGTCAGGCTTTGGACAGTATGTGAACTCTTCTTTCTTTTTTAATAGTTTATTTTGAATTTGGTTTCCACATAACACCCAGTGCTTCTCCACACAATTGCCCCCCTCCATGACCATCACCACCTTCCCCTCTCCTACTCCCCCCTCAGCCCTCGGTTTGTATTCAGTGTACAATAGTCTGTCATGGTTTGTGTCCCTCTCTCTCCCCAACTCTCTTTCCCCCTCCCCTCCCTGTGGCCCTCTGTTAGGTTTCTCATGTTAGACCTATGAGTGCAAACATATGGTATCTGTCCTTCTCTGCCTGGCTTATTTCACTTAGCATGACACCCTCCACGTCCACCCACTTTGCTACAAATGGTCAGATTTCATTCTTTCTCATTGCAATATAGTACTCCATTGTGTATACATACCACATCTTCTTGATCCATTCATCAGGTAATGAACATTTAGGCTCTTCCCATGATTTGGCTATTGTAGAATGTGCTGCTATGAACATTGGGGTGCATGTGCTCGTATGCATCAGCAATTCTGTATCCTTTGGGTAAATCCCTAGCAGTGCTATTGCTGGGTTATACGTGAGTTCTGTTGATAGTTTTTTGAGGAACCTCCATACTGTTTCCAGAGCGGCTGCACCAGTTTACATTCCCACCAACAGTGTAGGAGGGTTCCCATTTCTCCACACCCTCGCCGGCATCTATACTCTCTTGATTTGTTCATTTTAGCCACTCTGACAGTGTGAGGTGGTATATCAGTGTGGTTTTGATTTGTATTTCCCTGATGATGAGTGGCTCTGAGCATCGGTTCATGTGCCTATTGGCCATCTGGTTGCTCTCGTTGGAGCACTGTCTGTTCAGGTCTTCTGCCCATTTATTCACTGGATTATTCTTTTTTTGGTATGGAGTTTAGTGAGTTCCTTGTAGATTTTGCATACAAACCCTTTATCAGATATGCCAATGGTCACTATGTTTTCCCATTCACTCTGTTGCCTATTAGTTTTCTTGACTGTTCCCTTTACAGTGCAGAAGCTTTTTTATCTGATGAGGTTCCAAGAGTTCATTTTTGTTCTTGATGCCCTTGCATTTGGAGATGTGTGAACTCATATTAATAAAGCCACTACTCTAGAAGGAGAGAACATAACATGATTACTAAAAATAAAAATTAAATTAAAAAAAACAGAAAAATGCAGAGAGATATACATCCACCACGGTGGAGAAATTCACCCCAAAAGAAAAATGTTAAAGGTCAATACCAGGGATATTATCAAAACAGATATAAGTAACATGCCTCAATCAGAAATTTAAAAACTATCATAAGGATAATAGCTTTGCCTGAGGAAAGCATAGCAGACAGGATGGATACCCTTACTGCAGATAGAAAGAACTTAAAACAAGTCAGGTTGAAATTTAAAAAATGCTGTTACCGATATATGAAACTGATTGGATATTATACCTCAAAGCTGAAAGAAGCAGCAGATGAACGAATAAGTGAAATAGAAGATAAAATTATGGGGGAAATGAAGCAGGAAAGAAGAGGAAAATTAAAATACTGAATTTCAGATGTATACCACTTAGTCAGCAACTACATAAAGTGTAATAACATCCTTTTCAAAGGAGTCCCAGAAGAAGAAGAGAGGTAGAAAATGGAATAAGTTTTATCTGAGTGAATTATAGTGGAAAATTTCCACCAATGGGTAGGAAACAGACGTCCACATCTAGGAGGCACAGAGATCCTCCATCAAAATCAACAAAACTATCCCAACACTGAGACATATCATAGTAAAATTGGCAAAATAGACAGATAAAGAAAAACCCTGAAAACAACACAACACAACAAATTAACTTGTTAACCTATAAAGGAAGATAAAAGATTGTGGCAGATCTCTCCACAGAAACCTTCAGACAAGAAGGTAGAGGCACAATAACATCAACATCCTTAATTCAAAAATATGCATCAAGGAATACTTTATCCAGCAAGGCAGTCGTTCAGCTAGAAGGAAAAATAAGATTTCCCAGACAAACAAAAACCAAAGGAGTTCTTGATCTCTAAACAGGTCTGCAAGAAATATTAAAGGGGACTCTCTTTGAGTGGGAAAGGAAGACTAAAAGCCACAAATACTAGAAAGAAACAGAAAAAATCTCCAAAAAATCTCCAAAAACAATGACTTTAGAGGTAACACAATGGTACTAAGTGTTATCTATAAATAATCACAGTCAATGTAAATGGGCAAAATGCTCCAATCAAAAGACATAGGGCATCAAAATGGATTAAGAAAAAAAAACAAGATTCTTCTATACACTGCATACAATAGACTCATTTTCAACCTAAAACACCTTTAGATTGAATTGTGGGGATTGAGAACAATTTATCTTGCTATTGGATGTCAAAAGAAAGTTTTAGTACTGTACTCATATCACACTTACTAGACTTTAAACCAAAATCTGTTACAAGAGATGATGAAGGCAATATAACATCATAACAGGGTCTATCCAACAAGAAGATATAAAACTTTAAATATGTATACCCCAACATTGTAAGCACTGATATACATGAATCAATGAATAAGAAACATAAAGAAACTTACTGATAATAATATAATATTAACAATAATAAAAACATTACACAGCACAGAGAGCAATGGACAGATCATCTGAGCAGAAAATCAAAAAGGAAACAATGCCTTTCAGAGACACACTGGTGCTAAATGAACAAATTTGGAGACTAAAGATGCAGGTGAGGATGTGGAGAAAGGGGCACCCTCCTACGCTGTTGGTGGAAATGTAAACTGGTCCAATCTCAATGGAGAACAGTGTTGAGTTCCCTCAAAATATTAACAGTGGAACTCTGCTATGACCCAGCAATAGCACTGCTGGGGATCAACCCATGGGATACAGAAGTGCTGATGCATAGGGTCACATGTACCCCAATGTTCATAGGAGCACTTTCAACAATACCAAAATCTTGGAAAAAGCCTAAATGTCCATCAACTGATGAATGGATCAAGAAGATGTGGTACAGAGAGGAGCCAAGATGGCGGAGAGGAAGGGAGCACTACAAACTTTGGCCGCCCCATCTATCGAAATGTGAAGGACATTACTCTCATCTGTAAGCATGGAAGGAGAAAATACAGGCTCCAGAAAGAAGACAACCTCAAAGATGCCTGAGTGGGTGAGTGCACACTGGGGAGATTGGACAATGGGCGAGCCTGAGTCGGGCAGGTGAGGCAGGAGCCTCACCCAACACAGGGCAACTTCGCGGAGCTCCTGAGAGACAAAGGGAAGACAACGAAAACTGAACACCCTCATAGTACTGTCTCTACAGAAGAGAGAAAGAATGTTTAACCCCACACAGAGAGAAATACTCTCACTCCATATATAACTACAGGGCAGCCTAAATCCTCAACCCAGGTGGCACAAGGGAAAAAACAGCCTCCATCCCTGCATGACCCCAGCAGGGAGTCAGTGGCTGCAGCCGCCCCAGGGGCGTGAACTTTGGCCTCGGCTGCTGGAGTGGGAGCACACACTCATTTCACAGTGCATCTCACCTCCAGCATTGGCCCAGTGAATCCCAAATCCCAGGTACCAACAGGGAAAATATAGCTCCCACCCCAACACAATCCCCTCAGGGAGTTGGCTGTGGTGGAGGCAGGGACACATGCATTGGCTGCAGCTTTGGGAGCACGAGCCTCATTTCTGGCAGTGACCTGCACCTCAGGCAGCAACAGCGTGAATCCAGCCAGCACCAAGAGAAAATACTCCCTCTCCCTATAGGATCGCCATCCTGGTTGAAGGCTGGGAGTTGGTGTAGGCTACTGTGGGGGCATGCACTTCAACTCCTGAAGAACATCTCGTCTCTGGCAATGGCAGTGCAAATCCTTACTGGTGCCAAGAGAAACTGTTCCCTCCCCCTACGAGATCCTGGCTAAGAGCTAGCCGCCAAAGCAATTACAATTCATCTGTGCTGGCATAAAAGTGCATGGACTAGGCATTTGAAATGAGGCGAGCCTGGAAAATACAGCTTGGCTCAGCAGAGGCACAAGGAGATCAGACTCATTAGAGGGGCCTGCAGCACTTAGTTCCAGTGGAGCTTGGGGTGCGGCCATTCATTCTCCACAACCACCATGGTGGGGACTCTGAGAGCAGACCCCGAGACTTAGGAACACCAAACCATGCCTATCCACGAAGGAAAGCTGCTGCATTTTTTTGTACTTATTTTTTATTATGTTTACTTTTTTACTTTTTAAAAATGTTTTTAAATTTTTACTCCTTATTTTTCTTTTTCCTGTCTTCCTCTTTTTTTTTGTCCTTCCTCTTACCATCAAGATATAGTCTCCCTTATCTCATCCTTATCTTTCCCCTTGACTGGTTATACACGTTTAGACTGTCCATTGTCCTTTGTTGTCCATGCCCCCCTTTATTTTTTTTCTTCTCTTCTTTCCTCCTCTTTCCTCTCCATTTTCTTTCCTTCCTTTCCCTTTTAATTTGTTTGTTTGTTGGATTTTTCTGTGTGTTGCATGCTTCTGTTCCCTCTGTGTTTGTCTGTTTTTTTTTTCCTCAGGGCTACCCTAAGAAACAAGACAAAGTGCACATGACGGCTATTCCCAAATATCGCTGAGTAGGGAAATAATATAATCAAAGGCACAACAAGAGAAACTGAGAGACACCAGTAAAAGAATATTTCCTGAAACAACAGGCCCAGGACAGTCAATAAGCCTCCTTTAACAGAGCAATATTAACAGGTGCACAGTGCACAATGAGCTTTTTAAAACTGACAAGAGACAGAAAACTAGCCAAAATGACAAAACGAAGGAACTTTCCCCTGACGAATCTCCAGGAAGAAGTCACAGCCACAGAACTGCTTAAAACAGATCTAAACAACATACTTGATCAAAAATTAAAAAAAAAAAACTTGTCATAAAATTAATTGCTGGGGTTGAAAAAAGCACCAGAGAAGCAACAGAGCCAATAACTAAGAACTTTGAAAAGAGTTGTGACGATTTTAAAAAGGCTATAAGTGAAGTGAATAATAAAATGGAGACAGCCACCTCAAGGACAGAAGAGGAAGAGAGAAGAATAGGTGAATTAGATGATATAGTTATAGCAAAAAATGAAGGTGAAAAAAAAGAGAGATATTGATCCAAGAGCAGAAAAGGATAATTGGAGAACTGAGTGATACGAACAAAACAACCTCCATATCATAGGAATTCCTGAAGAGGAAGAAAGAGAGAAAGGTCCTGAAGGGATACTAGACCAGATAATAACTTAGAATTTACTAAATCTGGGGAAATAAATAGACATTCAAATTCAAGAGGCACAAAGAATCCCCTTAAGAAGTAATTTGAATTAACTTTCGGCATGACATATCATAGTGAAAGTAGCAAAATATAAAGATAAAGAGAGAATTCTGAAAGCAGCTAGGAATAAAAGGGCCCTCACATACAAAGGGAAACCTATGAGAGTGGTTACAGACCTATCCACTGAAACTTGGCAGGCCAGGAAGGAATGGCAAAAACCTTAAATGTGGAGAACAGAAAAAATATGCAACCAAGAATCTTTATCCAGCAAGCCTGTCATTCAAAATAGGAGAGATAAAGGTGTTCCCAAATAAACAAAAATTGAGAGAATTCATGACCACCAACCCAGCCCTATAAGAATTCCTGAAGGACTCTATGAGGGAAATGTTGCAAAGAATAAAATGTTCCAGAGACATCACTATAAACATGAATTTAAGGGAGAGCACAATGACTCTAAAGCAATTTTTTAAAGAATAACTCTGAATGCAAATGGACTGAATGCTCTAACCAAACGACATAGGTAGCAGAATGGATAAGAAAACAAAACCTATCTATTTCTTGTCTACAAGAGACTCATTTTCGACTGGAAGACACCTTCAGGTTGAAAGTAAAGAGATGGAGAAATATCTATCATGCGACTGGAAGCCAAAAGAAAGCCGGAGTAGCCATAGTTATATCAGACAACCTGGACTTTAAAGTAAAGGCAGTAACAAGAGATGAAGAAGGACATTATATAATAATTACAGGGTCTCTACATCAGGAAGAACTAACAATTATAAATATCTATGTTCCAAATATGGGAGCACCTAAACACACAAAGCAATTAATCACAGACAGAAACAATTTTATTGACAAGAATGTGCTAATTGCAGGGTACTTTATTACTCTACTGAGAGCAATGGATAGATCAACCAGACAGAAAAGCACTAAAGAAACAATAGACCTGAACGACACATTGGAATAGATGGAATTGATAGATATATTTAGAACTCTGCAACCTGAGGTTAGGAAATTCACGTTCTTTTTGAGTGCACATGGCACATTTTCCAAGACAGATCACATACTGGGACATAAAGCAGCTCTCCATAAGTATAAATCAATAGAGATCATACCACGCACACTTTTAGATCACAATGCTTGAATCTTGAAATTAACAACAGAAAACCTCCAAAAATGTGGAGATTAAAAACCACCATAATAAAGAATGATTCGGCTAATCAGGAAATTAGAGAAGAAATTAAAAAATATATGGAAACAAATGAAAACAAAAAAAAACAACAATCCAAAATCTCTGGGACGCAGCAAAGACAGTCCTAAGAGGAAAGTACATTTCTATCCAGGCCTATTTCAACAACAAGAAAAAGCACAGATTCAAAATCTAACAGAGTACCTACTGTACTCTGTTACAACTAGAAGGGGAGTAGCAAGAGCACCCCAAACCCATAAGAAGAAAATAAATAATAAAGATCAGGGCAGAAATAAACAACATAGAATCCAAAAGACAGAGGAACAGAAGAATGAAACTCAGAGTTGGTTCTTTGGAAAAATAAACAAAATTGATAAATCTCTAACCAAGCTCCTAAGAAAGAAAAGAGAGAGCACCCACATAGACAAAATCCTAAATTAAAAAGTATCTATAAAACCAACCCCTTAGAAATACAAGCAATCATTCGAGATTATCATGAAAAATTATATGCCAACAAACCAGACAGCCTAGAAGAAATTGACAAATTCCTAAATGCACATTCACTGCCAAAATCCAAATGGAAAGAGATAGAAACCATGGATAGAATGATAACCAGTGAAGAAATCGAATCCATTATCAACAATCTCCCAATGAATAAGAACCCAGAGCCAGATGGCTTCCCAGGGGAATTCTACCAGACATTTAAAGCAGAGATAATACCCATTCCTCTCAAACTAAGCCAAAAACTAGATAGAAGGAAAACTTCCAACCTCATTCTATGAACCCTACATCACCTTGATACCCAAAACAGAGACCAAGCCAAAAAAGAGAACTACACCAATATCCTAATGAATACAGATGCAAAACTACTCACTAAGATCCTGGCAAATCAAATTCAACAGCATATAAAAAGAATTATACATCATTATCAAGTGGGATTCCATCCTGGGTGACAGGGCTGATTCACTATTCGCAAATCCATCAGTGTGATACTTCACATTAACAAAAGAAAGATTAAAACCAAATGATCCTGTGGATAGGTGCAGAAAAAGCATTTGACAAAATACAGCACCCTTTCTTAATAAAAACCCTTGAGAAAGTCGGAATAGAAGGAACTTACCTAAACATTATAAAAGCAGTTTATAAAAAGCCCACAGCCAATGTTATCCTCAGCGGGGAAAAACTGAGAGCTTTCCCCCTGAGATCAGGGACACGACAGGGGTGTCCACTCTCACCACTGTTGTTTAACACAGTGCTGCAAGTCCTAGCAACAGCAATCAGACAACAAAGGGAAATAAAAGGCATCAGAATTGGCAGAGAAGAAGTCAAACTTTCCCTTTTCAAGGATGACATGATAGTCTACATGGAAAACCTGACCGACCCCACCAAAACCTTCTAGAACTAATCAATGAATTCAGTAAAGTTGCAGGGTACAAAATCAATGTACAGAAATCGGTTGCATTCCTATACACCAGAAATGAAGCAACAGAAAGAGAAATCAAGAAACGAATCCCATTCACAGTTGCATGAAAAAACATAAAATACCTAGGAGTAAACCTACCCAAGGATGTAAAAGACCTATATGAGGAAAACAATAGAAAACTTATGAAAGAGAATGAGGAAGACACCAAGAAATGGAAAAACATTCCATGCTGATGGATCAGAAGAATAAACTTTGTGAAAATGTCATTGCTACCCAAAGCAATCTACACATTCAATGCAATCCCGATCAAAATTGCACCAACATCCTTTTCAAAGCTAGAACAAACTATCCTCTAATCTCCATGGAACCACAAAAGACCCTGAATATCCAAAGTAGTATTGACAAAAAAAACGAAAACAGGAGGCATCCCAATCCCAGATTTCAGCCTCTACTACAAAGCTGTCATCACCAAGACAGTAGGGTGTTGGCACAAAAACAGACACATAGACCAATGGAATAGAATAGAGAACCCAGAACCGGGCCCACAAACGTACAGACAATTAATTTTTGACAAAGCAAGAAAGAATATCCCATTGAAAAAAAAGACTGCCTCTTTAGCAAGTGGTGCTGGGAGAACTGGACAGCAACATGCAGAAGAATGACTCTAGACCACTTTCTTACACCATACACAAAAATAAACTCAAAATGGCTGAAGGACCTGAATGTGAGACAGGAAACTATCAAAACCCTCGAGGAGAAGGTAGGAAACAACCTCCTTGACCTCAACCGCAGCAATTTCCTACTTGACGCATC
Organism: Mungos mungo; assembly: GCA_004023785.1. Taxonomy (NCBI): domain Eukaryota; kingdom Metazoa; phylum Chordata; class Mammalia; order Carnivora; family Herpestidae; genus Mungos; species Mungos mungo. Next base: position 25,561 of record PISW01013276.1, read on the forward strand.
CCCAAAGGCAAGGGAAATGAAAGCAAAACTGAACTCTTGGGACCTCATCAAGATAAAAAGCTTCTGCACTGCAAAGGAAACAATCAAGAAAACTAATAGGCAACCGATGGAGTGGGAAAAGATAGTTGCAAATGACATATCAGATAAAGGCTAGTATCCAAAATCTAGAAGGAACTCACCAAGCTCCACACCCCCCCCAAAAAAAAACGCAGTGAAGAAATGGGCAGAAGACATAAACAGACACTTCTTTAAAGAGGACATCCAGATGGCCAGCAGGCACATGAAATGATGCTCAACATCACTCATCATCAAGGAAACACAAATCAAAACCACACTGAGATACCACCTCACACCAGTCAGAGTGGTTCAAATGAATAAATCAAGAGAATATAGATGCAGGCGAGGATATGGAGAAACGGACACCCTCCTACACTGTTGGTGGGAATATAAACTGGTTGTAGCCACTCTGGAAAACAGTGTGGAGGCTCCGCAAAAAACAATCAATAGAACTCCTTTATGAGGAAGCAAGAACAGTGCTAGGGTGTGGGAAGCTGCAAAGATTCAGCTGCTTGGCCATTTGCTAGCTGGATATGTCACTCCCTTAGGGGAGTTGCAAAAATAGGCAGGGGAGTGCCACTCCCTGTAAGAGGAGAAGCCAGAAAAACAAAGATCAATTGCCATAGGCAGGGTGGTATAGGCCCTTCAGTGCTGTGCTAAAAACTTTGGTTTATTTCCTTCTTTACCCTAGCTTTAATCCATTAACCCTGTTTCCTAGCAACCAACCTTGGTCAGCTGCCTTGTTCTCCAGCCTAAAAACCTTTATAAGATACAGCGTTTTCTGAATAAAGAAGAAGAGGCTTGCAGAAACCGTGTGCTGTCTTCACTCTCTGCATCTCCCTTCCTTCCCTTTCTCTCCCTCCCTCAGGATCAAGAACCCGCAAGGCTCTACCACCCTGCTGGCCGGGGCAGACAAGCTGGCCAGGGCAGGACCGGACACTAGGGATTTACCAAAGAGATATATAACTGCTGATGCATAGATGCACAATACCCCAATGTTCATAGCAGCACTGTCAACAATATCCAAATCATGGGTAGAGCCTAAATGTCCATCAACTGAAGATTGGAGCAAGAAGATGTGGTACATAAATACAATGGAGTATTACAGGGCAATGAGGAAGAATGAACTTTCGCCATTTGTAGCAAAATGGATGGACCTCAAGGGTGTCATGCTAAGCAAAATAAGTCAGACAGAGAAGGACAGATACCATATCTTTGCACTCATATGTCTAACAGGAGAACAGCAGAAACCTAATGGAGGACCAAGGGGAAGGGAAGAGGGAAAGAGAGTTGGGGAGAGAGGGGAACGCAAAACCTGGGAGACTATTGAATACTGAAAAGGAACCGAGGGTTGAAGGTGGAGGGGAAGGGGAAAAAGGTGGTGGTGATGGAGGAGGGCACTTGTGGGGAAGAGCACTGGGTGTTGTATGGAAACCAATTTGACAATAAACTATTTGGAAAAATAAACACAAAAGACAAGATATGATAAAATAAAAGAAGATGTGGTGCATATATACTATGGAATACTACATGACAATGAGAAAGAATGAAATATGG
>PISW01013277.1:0-27171 GCA_004023785.1 Mungos mungo
CGGGGGGGGGGGGGCGAGCCTCAGCACAGGGGAGCGCAGCCCCTTACCTTGCCCCGCTTCTTCCCAGACCCTCCGAATTCGATCTCGCCCTGGCACGGGCCCGGTGCCCGCTCACGTCCGGCAGCCCCGGGGCCACCAAGGCGGGGGCCCACGGCATCCCACATGAGGACCTCTCTGCAGGGACAGAGTCCACCTCCAAGGGTGTGAGAGGCAAACCTTGTCCCCCTCCCTCCCTGCGGGACACCAGCCCTCCCCCTGCAGCCTGCTGGCTCTGCCCCAGTGCCCCCCCCAGGCCTCGCTGTGACATCTGCAAACCCCCCCTCAGCCCGGCTTCAGCGGCTGGAGCCTCCCACGCCTCACCCCTTCTCAGTGGGGCAGGGGTGCACCTTCGCCCCTCCACTGCCGCCCCACCCTGCTCCTCACCCCTCCGGCGTCTCGGGCCGGCCTCTCCAGTGAACACTTCTCCGGAGGCTCTGAGGTGGGGGGGCGTCCTAGAAACCCGAAAGTCTCCTGGGCTTCTGGACACGCAGTCTGTCCCCCTGCACCTCCAGCACGGGACAGTCACCCTGGAGTGCCCGGGCAGAGAGGGGGTGTAGGCGAGAGGGTCAGGCTGGTGCACACCGCTCAGGTGCAGGGGGGCTGGGGGAGGGGGAAAGACGGTGTGGGGGAGTGACCCACCACCTCTCCTTGCCAGGAGGCCCCAGGGTGGGGAAGGCCCTGCCCCAAGCTTTCCCACCGAGCTCCTGGCGCGCCCCAGTCCTGGTGCCCCACGCTGCGTCCAACCATCTCCCTGTGGCCAGCAGCCCCACCGCACTCGGCCGGGACGGAGGGCTGGGGGCCCGGGACTGGCCTGTGTGACCAGGAGCTGGGTCCCAGTGGCCTGCCTGACTGCCGGCGCCCCCAGTGTCTCCCCCACCCCAGCCCACGTCTCCCTGGTTTTCTCTGCAAATTCAGTACTGGGAGTGAGCCTGCAGGACCCAGGCCCCCCAAGAGCCCAAGGGCCCTCGTTTCTGGACAGGTGAGCGGCCCTGGCCCTTCGACACCCACCTCGTGTGGCCCAGCCTCCCCCCACCCTCGGCTCCACATCCCCCTGTCCAAGTGGGGGTGTCGGCAGACCCCGGCTGCTGAGTCAACTCCCAGCCCGTCCGCGGCAGCCCGCCGGCCCTCTATCCCCGGGGCACGTCCTTTGGTAAAAGGCAGTTCCCTGGCCAGACCACCCTTTGTTTCCTGGAGAGGGGCCACCTGCGTACACAGGAAGGGATGGCGGTGGTGGTCACAGCCCCGCAGTCTCCAGAGGCCCCCCCGCACTGTCCGCCAGAAACACACGTCCGAGTCCTAACTCCTGGTCCCTGTGAATGGAGCCTCTGCAAACGTGATCACGTCAGGACATGGGCATTATGGTGGCCTTGAACCCCGGGGCTGGTGTCCTCCTAAGAAGAGGGGAGAAGCCCAGGGGACCACGCAGGCAGAGGCTGAGCGGCGAGGGCACACGCCCAGCAGCACCTGGAACCCCAGAAGCTGGAGGAAGCGAGGCAGGACCTCGAGGCTTCAGGGGGCAAGCGGGTCCCTGATGCCCCGACAGGGGAGACGCACACTGTGTGGTGATCTGTCCTGGCTGCCCGGCCACTCCTGCAGCCACAGACACCGGGGGCCAGGGCGAGCTTGCTGGTGCCAGACCCCAGGCGGAGGGGTGGGGGGAGGCTCCCCCTGCATCCGGGCGGGGCCGGCACCCCGGGTGCGGGAGGGAAGCAGATCGCCCTGGCTGCCCCCCTCCCCCCAGCAGGAACCTGGGCTGGATTTGAATGTGGCCTTTCCAAGCTGGGGATTATTGACTTTTAATAAGAGGCTGGTGTTGGGGACAAGGCTGGCTGTGTGCAGATGTCACCAGGGAAGCTGTGACCAAGTCCAGCAGAGCGGGCGGCTCAGAGCCACAGGGCTCTGCTCACCCCCTGCTCAGGAGCCCGAGGTCCAAATGGAAGGGTCAGAGGGCCGTGCTCCCTCCAGAGGCTTTAGGGAGGGTCCTCCCCACCCCCTCCAGCTCCCAGAAGCTCCAGGTGTCCCCGGGCTGTGGCCACGTCCTTCCAGCCTCTGCCTCTGTCTTCCTGTGTCTGTGTCTAAGTGTCCCTCATCTCACAGGGACACCGGTTACTGGATGGGGACCACCTTACCCCTGGTGACCTCATCTTCGCTAATTACACCTGCAATGATGCTATATCCAGAGGAGTCACATTATGAGTTTCTGGGGGACGTTCCTCAACCCCAAAGTGCAGGCGGTAAGGTGCAGAGCTCCCCCCCCCCCCAGGCCTCGGTCCTCCCTGACTGGACAGGTGGTCCTGAGCAGGAGTCTGGAGTGCCAGCCTCGCGTCCCCGGGGGCACCACCACCACCCCGCACCCCGCACCCCAGCCTGGGGGCCGCACGGGTATCTGGGCCCCTGAGCCGGGCGCCAGGCAAATGGGGCCACCGAGCGGGTGGGTCATGCAAAAGGCAGGATTTGCATGAGCAGCTGTCCTTGTTCCTAGAGGGGAGGGGGGCCAGGGAAGCTGGGAGGGTCCTGTACAACCCTCGGTCAGAATCCCACCCCACAAATCCTGGCTGGGGAAACTGAGGCAAAGTCTCCAGCCCTGGCAGCAAGGGTACTGGGGGCTCTCGCTTGGGGGTAGGAGACGGCCACCCCTTCTCAGAGGCCATCAGGGGCCCCAGCCTGGATGCAGCCAGGCACCTAGGCCCCAGGGGTCCCGGCTCAGCCCCTGCCCCAGCTGTGTGACTGTGGGCCAGCCCCTCTGACTCTCTGGGCCCAACTACTCCTCCATGAGATGCAGGGAGAGACCAGCAGTGAGAAGGCTCCAGGCAGGCCCCACCGAGCTCAGCAGGCCAGTGGTCAGTGCTGTGGCCCCTCTGCCGGCCGAGTGAGGCCAGTGTGGAGGCCGTGGGTCAGAGGGATGGCAATGTGGGTGAGCCTCACCTAAACAGGCACCGGCTTGGAGCCCCAGCCTCCTCTCCTGGCTGCTTGGGCAGATGCTGCCCCAAAGTCCAGGACCCAGGGCCTTGGGGCCACCCTGCCAGCCCGGACCTGCCCCAAGCACTGGCTTTCAGACTGGGGTGGCCCCTTCCCACCCCCCTGCCTTGGACACCACCCCAGAAAGGCAGAATCCTCTCCAGGCTGTAGACCGGGGGATGAGAGTCAGGGATGTGGCCACAGCCCCCTCCCTGTGCCACCTGGAGGCCGGCAGCTTAGGGCACCTACCTGCCTGCCTTCTCCCTGGTGCCCGGACGTGCGGCTGCAGCCAAGATGCAGAGCGGGGGCGCTCACCAGACAAGGCACCTGCAGCCGGCCCTCGGCTCCTCCTCCGCCCCGCCCGCCACGCCCGGCACCTGGGCAGCCAATGCCGTGACCGACACGGGCACCACCTGACCCCCGCACGGGGGACCACAGGCCTGCTGTGGCTGAAACCTCCCTAGGCACTGAGGGCCAGCCTTTCCCGGCCTGACCTCGGGCAGGTCCACAGGTGGCCCCGCAGGGGGAAGGCTGCCGGGCCACCTCGCTTGTGGTCATGCCCTCCATGGCCTACACCCTGGGGCAGCCCGGGGCCGGGGGCAAGTCCAGTCCGTGTCACAGCAGACACCCCCGTTTCTCTGCCCAGCAGGGGGGTGGCTGACTCCGGGGTGTGCGTGGTCTCCGGGACCGAGGTGAGAGGCTGCCCCTCCCCTCCGGGCCCACACCCTCCTATCCGTCAGGCTCCCCATTCTCTCCGGGCCTCTTTTCCTCTGAAAAACGGGAACCTGAAAACCCAGCTTCTGAGGTTGTGGGTCACACGTGAGAACAGAGGCCGACGACACTTCTCTATGCTCCTTCCCCAACGACACCCCCAGGGCCCCCCTCCCCGGACCGCCTCCCAGGGACGCCTCGTTTCCTGAGCTGGGGGAGCGGAAGGGCCAGCATCCAGGCCCTGCCCTCTGGGACCCCTCAGGCCTCTCCAGTCTGACCCATCAGCCACCAGAGGGCGCCCCAGGACCGCACGCAGGGTCGGGGTGGCCCAGGTGGTCCGGGCAGTGGAAGCCAGCTTTGCCCCTGGGCGCCAGGGCCCAGCATCCCCTAGCTTTGCTGGGAGCCCGCCCAGGGAAGCTGGGGGCTTTCTGAGGGCCCTCAGGAAATAATGGGCCCCAGGTAAGCGGAGCCCACAAGCCCTCGGTACCCGAGACCCTGTGCACCAGATTCTGAAGGGAGCGGCCGTGTGCACAGGGTCAGACGACAGCCCCGGGAAGATGGGGGGGTCTGCGGGCCACTCCCCAACTCGGTGACCAGCCTGGGCTCACACCCGCCCTGCCGGGCCCACTGGGGGTCCTACCGGTGTCGGGGGAGGTGGACGGTGAGCTTGTGGGGCAGGGGCCCACGGTCTGCCCCTCCCTTCCTCTGTTCCCGTCCTGCCCCTCCTCCCCGCCCCCTCTGCCTCCCGGACACCCTGCCCCAGCCACCGCAGCCAGGATCAGGCCATGCTCCTTTCCTGCCTATAACCGTCCGTGCGTGGCTCCCTATTACTGAAATAGAACACCGAAACCTGCCCCCGTGGCCCCTGCCCGCCCCTCCCCCGCCCACCGCGCACCTCCCTCTCTCCAACCATCAGGACTCCGCTCTGCTCCCTGTCTTCACCTCCCTTCTGCTGTCCCCCATCTCTGCCCTGCCAGCACGGGGTCCTGCCCTGGGTCTCTTTCCCACATTTCCCGGTGTTCTTCTCCAGGGAGCCTGGCCCTCTGAAGTGACCCGTCACAGGCTTGTTTGCCACCAGTCTGCTTCCTGATCAGGGCTGTCAGCCTCTGTGTCCACTGCTGTCCCCCGGGGCTCAGAGCCAAAACTGTTGGGGAGCAAATGAGTGAGTGGGGGACCCAGCGAGCATGCGGGGCTGTGTCTCTGTGTGAGCTGCCAAGGGGCCAAGACAGGACGGGGAGCAGGTCTCAGTGCCTGGGGCAGGCGGTGGGGGGCACGCTCTGCTCAGGCTGGGGCACCTCCCTCCACGCAGGGGGAGAGTGCTGCCCGGAGGGACGTCTGAGCCACCCAGGATGGGACTGAGTTCACAAGACACCTCCTTTGGGGAAGGGACCAGGTGGCAGAGAGGACCAGCCCCGCAGGCCTCTGTCCCTGGAACGGCAGGCCGACCCCAGAGACCCACAGAGCCACGGCCGGGGCCTGGGAGGGAGGCTGGGGGCGCAGCACGGGCTCCAGCCCTCCCGTGGCCCCGTGAGCAGCCCACCCCGGGGCGCTGGCTGCTGCCGGCATCCGTCTGCGGGGGCACCCGTGGCCTCCGCCCCACCTTTGCTCCTCTTTGTAGGGCGAGAGCCAAGACCCAGAGAGGCCCCCGGCCCTGGGTCTCCTCCTCCCTGAGCCGCCTTCGGTCTGCGTGAGGCCCAGACTCGGGGACCTGCAGACAGGGCAGGTCCTTCCCTGGTCCCCGCAAGGGGTGGAGGGCAGCCCAAGTGCCCACAGTGGAGGCCGAGAGCCCGGGTTAAGGGCCCCCCGTACGGAGCAGCCCCGGCTTGCTTCCTGCCACGAAGCAGAACGGCGTCCTGCCCCTGGCTCCCCAGGGCTGCAGACCCAGCCACCCCCTTCCCGTCACGTGGCACCGAGGTTCCGAGGCTGCACCTCCAGGGTCCTCCTGAGTGACCATCGGGATCTCCGCCAGGACCCCGTGTCCGGCAGGCGGATCCTTGACTGTAGCCTCCGTCCCCAGGAGCAGGGACCGGGAACGGAGGGGACAGAGGGACCGAGAACGGAGGGGACAGAGGGTGGCAGCAAGGCCTCGCGGCAGCACCCACGGTTGGCCGCCTCTCTGCTGGGGGCCGGCGTTTCCGTCCACCCTGGACGAGGGTGTGCCCTGGTGCAGAGGCAGGGAGGGACGCCTGGGGGTGTGGCCGAGGCTCCCGCCCTCTCCTTCCCGCCTTCCCTTCCAGAGCTTTCTGGAGCTGCAGGAAGGGATACGCCCACCTCTCCCCTCAGGGGTGCTTGACAGTCAAAGGCCTAACTGCAAATAGCAGAGCAGCCCTTCCCTGGGCCGCAGGAGCAGGTGTCCCCGTGGGGGACTGGGCCCAGGGAAGGGGCTCCCCGGGCACCCTGCGTCCTGCACGTGCACGCTCTCCTGTGAGGGGGCAGGGCTGCCAGGGGACGCTCCCTAACAACCGGGTCCAGATGCAAACCAAGGATGCATTTCCACCACCTGTGGCCTGGACGGTGTGCGGAGCACAGCCCTGAGTCCTTGGGGTGGCCGGAGCCCTGCCCCGGCGCCCCGGCGCCCCGCCCCCTGCGCCCCAGGCTGGTGAGCGTCAGGGGCAGGGCCCAGAGGGTGTGCGTGTGTCTCTGCGCCCACCAGGTGTCTGCGGGCACACAGGTCGTGTCCTGCGGGTGTGGCTGGAGCTGCAGATGTGGCCCCAGGTCAGAGGACCCCGGCCCTGCAGGTCCTCCCCTCACCGGGCTCGGCAAGGTCTGTTACCCGCGGGCCTCTGAGGACTCCCCACCTCCCGCGCCCCGAGGCGCACCCACCCACACGCCACCCTCCCCGCTGGCACCGCGCCGGGTGTCCCGTGAGGCACACACAGTGAACAATGGGACACATCGGAACTAAAGAAAAGAGAGGGGGCACTTGGGGTCCAGCTCTTGATTTCAGCTCAGGTCACGATCCCAGGGTTTTGCCGAGCGTGGAGTCTAGTTCGGACTCTGACTCCCTCTGCCCTTCTCCCTTCTTGCTCACTCTGTCTCTCTCAAAAATAAAGAAACTGAAGATGACTGTGGGAAGAGGTGGGGAGAAACAGGGATTGTAGGATTTATTCAAGCAGGCGCGAAACACTCGTGCAAACGACTGAAGGAAGGTGGTCCACCTGCCCGTCCTCCATCCGCCTGCCTCCCCCGTCCATCCACCAGTCCTTCCACCCATCCGTCTGTCCCACCACCCATCTATCTGTTCATCCATCCATCCAACTCATCCATCTACCCACCCATCATGACTCATCCATCTATCTGTCCATTCCTCTGTTCCTCAGTCCATCCATCTGCCTGTCCGTCTGTCCATCCATCCATCCACCTACTCATCCATCCATCTGTCTATTCCTCTACATCTGTCCATCCACCCTCCCTTCACCACGCATCTGTCCATCCATCCGTCCGTTCCTTGGTCCCCCCACCCACCCGCCCCTGCACTCATGCCTCTTCGGCCGCCCCCTCAGCATTCACTGCCTTCTCTTGGACACCTCGACTCACAGAGTGCAATGAGTCCGTCTCAGCCCCCCGGGGCCCCACATGCTGGTGAAAACGGCTCTCTCACAGGCTCTGAGCAGGGGAGGGGCCGGGCGAGACACCGTGTGCGGTGTGTGAGGCGCTCCTGTGGTTTCTCCCTTGGTCTGTGTGCCTCACCGATGAAATCGCCACCCCCACAGGCAAGGCCGGCCTTCCGCTCCGCTGGTCTCCCCCACACCACAGCCACGGGAGGCTGGGAACTCAGTAGGCGCCCAGTAAATGCTGCTGGTGACTGAGTCAGCCTGCTTCCTCCTCCTCCGTTCATCCCGGCTTTGCTGCTGGCTCCGTCACCTGGCCTCCCCGCCAGTCTTGGGCCTGACCTGCTCACCTGCCCCACTCTTGGCTGAGGCCCAGTCTGGCTCTGGCTCCAAGACGGGCCCCAGGGGCAGCTTCAGAGGGCCCGCCTGTTGGCTCAAGTGCCCGGCGAGCAGCACCAGCCAAGTGGAGAAGGACCCTGGCCAGAAAACTGCCCACTGCGGCCTCAGAGGACTGGGGACAGACCACCTAGTCTAGGCGTCCTCCCTCCATTCTCCAGATGGCTGGGGACACCCACCTGAGTCTCCAGTGAGGAGGGGCCCGATCGCTTATCAGGGGCCCTGGGAACAGGCACTGCTGAGGCTCCTAGGGGAGGGTCGGCTGAGGCCGTGGGCAGTGGCCGTGGGTGGTGGGTGCCCCATGATGGCTGGGGGGATGTCTCACATGTTGGTCATCAGAAGTGGGGCACACCAGCTCCTGGTCCTCACTGCCGGGCAGGGGTGTGCCCCCGGGGCCCACCTGGCTTGGAGAGCCCCAGACTGCGCCCTATCAGGTCACACAGGAAAGCAAAGCATGAGGTTGAGCGTCTGGGGGGCACGTTTTTGGGGTGAGGTCACCACAGGGCACCGGACTGCACACCTTTATGACAGTCGGAGGGGTTGTGTTCATTTTGCAAGTAGTGGGTGCAAGTTCCCAGCACAGGCACGTCACACGGAGGCCCCGGATCCCAACGCTGGCTTCGTACCCAGAGGGAGTGCTGGCCAGGGCCCCTGCCAGGGAGACCCTGCCCGGCTCCGGCCGCCTCGGACGCTGGTCGCCGGGACCTTGGGCCCTCTCTGATGGGGAAGGAGGCTCAGAGGCTGGTGGGCGGGCTGGAGGGGCCCCGGGTTCTTGCAGAACAAGGCCCCTCTGAAGCTGAACCCCCAGCACAAAGCTAGTGCCGGCGGCCCCGAACGCGAGCAAAACATTGGCTCCGTCAGAACCGGAGCCCCGGCAAGTGCGCCGAGGGGCCGCCCCCAGGCTGCGCTGTGACCCAGCCCCAGAACGGGGAGCAGGAGAGGAGCTCCGGAAGGCGGTGACGTCAGATGACCTAACCTCAGACCTAAGAAAACACTTGGGGAGCTCCCCGCTCGCCCACGGGACGCCGGGCAGGGCTCCATGTCCTGGGCTGGGCAGGTGAGCGTGGGTGTGTGACTCTGCCGGCGGGGCCCAGCCAGCAAGTGACCGCGTCGCCGGAGGGCGGGGGTGCAGGGGGCTCCCTGCCCCAACTCGGACACCGTGGTGTCCCTCCTGGGCCCCTCTTTCCCCCGAGCCCACCAGGTCTGGCCGCTGCTCCAAGGCTGCCCTTCTCCAGGGCATCTCCCGGCCCTTTGGGGTCCTGGGAGGGCGCGTGCGGGCTCACAGGCACACACGCGTGTGCCCCCCCCAGACGGGTAGAACACATATGCACACCCACGTGCACAATGTGCTTGCACACACGCTGTGCACACACGTGCATACACACGGCTCCCAGCCCAGTGCCTTGGAAGAGGGGCCGTGAGCTGGGGCAGTGAATGCAGGGTCTGGGCCGGGGGTGGGGGTGGGGGGGTGTCATCTCCTGCCTCAGTGGTGCCCATGCGCTGATGGCGCGTCCAGCTTGGCTATGGGACCTGCCGAGGCAGGCAGGCAGTCGGAGCCACTCGCCTCTGTGGAGGGCCACTCACACGGCCCAGGAGTGGGACAGATGCAGGCAACTTGGCAAAAACTCCCCTCTGACCTCTGTCCTAGCGCGGTGCCCAGACTTGGGTGTCCTCAGTGTCCCCTGCCGGGAGGAAGGGAACCCACCAAAATGCCGATTCCTGGGCCCCACCTAGACCCCCTGCGCGTGCATCCGCGAGGGGGTCCTAAGCAACTCTGTGCCCTGCTGCCGGGTGCCCTGGCCCGGGCGGCGGGGGTGGGGGTGCCTGGCAGGTGGCGCAGACAGGACTCCGTGCCGGGCTGCGTGTGCCTGTGCGGCTGGGCAGGGCAGAGCCACAGTCCCCAGGGCTCCTGTCGTGCCCCCAGGGACACGTGCTGGCGGAGGACCGGCTTTGGAGGGACTGGTTAGCTTGAGGAAGACAAAGCAATGGCAGCTCCCCCCTTCTCCCTGCCCCCCCAGGAACCCCATTCTCCCTGCCCCCCCAGGAACCCCCTTCTCCCTGCCCCCCCCAGGGAACCCCCTTCTCCCTGTCCCCCCCCACCGGCATCCATCATTCTGCACTAAATGCCCGCTGCATGCAGATACCTCTCAAATTAGCTGAAGGGCCTGGAAAGGGTCTTTGTGGATGTGTCCCCCCCCAGACCCTCTCTGGGGGGTCACCCTCAGCAACCTGCCCTCCCCCTCCCCTGGCCTCTCTGTCTCCTGCATCTCTGCCCACTGCCTGCTCACCTCAGTCCCCCGCACACATCTCCGTGGCCCCTGCATGATCGGTGTGCCCGGTGATGAGCGAGGCTGGATCAAAGATGGGGCTGAAGGCCGCCAGCCAGGAAGCCTCTGGTGGTGTCCGTCCTGGGCCACAGACTTCGCGGCAGCCACGCGCCCACCCTTCCCCAGCCTCAGTTTACCCAAGTGTCTCTGACCAGCCCAGGGTCCTCCCATGGCGGCTGCCCTGTGGCCTCACGGAAGGAAGGGCCTGAGTCCTGGGTCCTCCCCCAGGCGGGGCAGGCAGGGAGCTCCGGGCAGCCCCATGGCCGGCCTCCCGTGCCCCCCGTGTCCCTGTGCCGCCGCCCAGGACCCCCAGAGCAGGCTCCTGCGTGGCTCAGGCCGTGCCCACAGCCCCCTGCTGTCCCACCCCTGAGCCCCAGGCCCTCCAAGAAGCCTCTCCATGTGCTGGGGTGGCAACGTATTCTAACTTAAGAAGTCTGGAAGCAGACATGAAAGTGAACTTGGCGGCGTCACGACCTTACGGCCGCCAGCTCAACAATGGCCGATTCAGAGGCGGGTGGGTCTAATCTCTACCTCCCCACCCTCCCCGCCGGCTACTTCAAAGGGACTCCCGCCCTGGCACAGTCGCATCAGGAAGTGGTGCAGTGCACTCCTCCAGCACCCCGCCTCTCCTCCCCTGCGGTTCGGTTCAGAAAAGGCGGGCGGGACACGCACGCCGCAGTCCCTTCTGCACTCGGTTCCAGCCGGTGGCCCCGCTGTCCGCACAGGCTCCGCGAGGGTCCTCCTCGCCTCCTTCTCTCGCTCAAATTCTCCTGCTGTCGACGGGCCCCTCCTAGAGCGGGAGGGCTGGAAAGTCACCTGTTTTCAGATAAAGGAGCAGATTCGGCCGGTGTTTCCGACTCCGACTCCGATCTAAGGATCGATCTGTGCTTCCTCGATCGTTAAGCTTCTGTTTTTTACACTCAAAGACCCGTTTCCTAAGGAGTTTAACATCCTACACCTAATCCCAAAGTAACAACGCTCACGTCAGTCACAAGGTGGCCTTGGAGTTCCTTTGTCCTCTGAGTGCTGGTGAAAACATCGATAATGGCGACATTGCGTGGACACCCCCCCCCCCAGTTCAACTAACTGAGGGACGTCGTTCCTGTGTTTTGCTGATACACCCAGCATAGCGATGCGCAGCCCACGTGCGCACCATTTTCGATTCCCCCCCGGGTCTCTGGGTCATTCCCGGACCCAGAACTAACGCAAGGGGTCAGTGGGCACACGTGCTGTTGCTGCCAGGGCCGGGCCCCGGGGCCCCCGGGCCCCCGGACGACGTGCGGGTGCCCTGCCTCCTCGCCCCGTCGAAGGTCTGGACTTCTGCCCATCAGATGGGTGAGCAGTGGTATCAGAATGTACTCTCCATTTGTATTTTTCTTGTCCCGAGGGACGTCGGCCATTTTTTCCTAAGTGCAAAGAACTCGAACCCCTTTTCCTGGGAACCCTTCCCCCTTCCCGTCTGGGGCCCCCTTTTCCGGAAGCTGTCTGTCTCTGTCCCGCCTCCGATGTCCTGGACCAGTGGGCGCCACCAGCCCTTCACCTGCGGTGCGAGTTGCCAATCTCCTCCCGGCTGCTCCTTCGTCTCTTTGACCTTGCTAATTGCAGGCATTGTCTCGTTTCAAGCGCAATCGGACCCATTTTCCCTGCTTACAGGCGGTGGCAGAATTCCCCGAGCCTTCCTCACGGAATCCGCGTGACCGCACTTCGACTTTCCTGTTTAAGCCTCTGAGCCATTCAGAAACGATTCCTGTCTGCTTCGTGGGAGATGGATCCAAACGTGCTTCCCTCCTTCTCTCCGGGCCCTTCCAACACCATCTTCCTCCTCCGGCTTGGGATGTGGATGCGCAGACACGGCTCATCCACTCACGCGGCTGACTGAATGGCTGCTGTGTGCCTCGGCCTGTCCCCTGGGGCCCCGTGGAGGCTGACTCTCCGCCTCCCTCTGGCTGTCCGCCGGACTGTAGCCGAAGTATTGTACTTCGCAGAGAGGCTCCCTAGCGCCGGCCTGGAGTCTCGGAAGTGCCCGGCACTGGCTGGGACCCACTTCATTCATTTTTCTGCGGACACGAACTGCTGGCTGTGTGCGGGCAGCACCCCAGCGGTGGGCAGGTGGGGCCAAGGGCTGGTTTTCTGGAGAGGGGGTACGTGAAATACGTCAGCCGGGGGTGCTCAGTGAAGACCTGGGGGGTGTCTGGTAAGTTACCTGTCCCGACATGATGAGCAGGCACTTTTCCCTCTGCTTTGGGCTATTTTTTCTGGACCCTCCCCCATCCTCCCCTTCTGCACCCCATTGGGCAGGGAACCAAGTGCCAGGGGCGGTGTGGAGGGCCTGGCGAACCTGATCCCATCCCACCTCTACACCCACCCGCACCAGGGCGACCCACGGGCACAGTGGCAGCCTGGGGCGGAGGGCAAGAAGGACAAGACACCCGTCCTGCCCGAGCCGTGAGAACACCCACCACGACCTGCCCCGGGGTCAAACCCCACCTGCGCCGGACAGGCACCTCCAGCAGCCTCCACCGCCCCCACCCTCCATGGCCCCCGTGTGCCTCCCACGTCTGATGGCCCTAGTGGGCACCGAGCCCGCCGCATATTTCTCCACTCACAGAGCCAAAGGGTGGGCAAAGGGGAGGGGGTGGCAGGGCTCAAGTGTTGGAGGAAGAGCTAACAGGCTGCCCTCCGGTCACCAAGAGGGTCCCGGCATGCCCTAGGGCGCCCCCCTTTACCTCTTTATCCCCACCCTCTCTCTGGTGAAGACCTACAGGCCCGCCCTGCCGCCTGGTTCGAGGTCGCTGCACCTGCCGCCCGGCGCCTTCCCTCGGGCTCAGCTGGGGCGCCTTACCCGCAGCACGTGGGCGCGGGGGGCGGGGCGCGCACGTGGGCGCGAGCCGGGCGGCGGCGGGCGGAGCAGGTGGGCGCGGACAGAGGGAGCGAGCAGGGGAGCGGTCGCAGGCGCTGGGCCGGGGCGACCCGGGGCGCGGACGGTCCGGGCGGGGCGTCCGGCTGGGGGGCGGGGCGCGCCGTCCCCGGGGACCAGCCCGAGGCCGCCGCCCCCTCCGGCCCCGCCCCCACGCCCGGGCGGGGCGGGCAGCGGTCCCCCGCGGCGGGGCCGGCAGCAGTGGCCGCCCGCACTGCGCCCGGGCGCCCGCCCTCGCTGGAGCTCCCGGCGCCGCCCGCCCGCCCGGGCCCCCGCGGGTCCTGCCCGGCCATGGCCGCGGCCTCCTCCCCGCCCAGGCCCGACAAGAAGCGCTGGGGCTGCGGCCGCCTGCCGGGCTCCCGGCGGGGCAGCACGGGCCTGGCCAAGAAGTGTCCCTTCTCCTTGGAGCTGGCGGAGGGCGGCCCGACGGGCGGCGCGCTCTACGCACCCATCGCGCCGCCCGGCGCCCCGGGCCCCGCGCCCCTCGCGCCCCCGGCCGCGCCCCCGACCGCCCCCGACCTCGGCCCGCGGCCGCCGGTGAGCCTCGACCCGCGTGTCTCCATCTACAGCGCGCGCCGCCCGCTCCTCGCGCGCACCCACATCCAAGGCCGCGTCTACAACTTCCTGGAGCGCCCCACCGGCTGGAAGTGCTTCGTGTACCACTTCGCCGTGTGAGTACCGCCCGGGCCGGGCGGGCGCCTGGGGCTCCCCGCGGGCCGCAGGGGGGCGGCCGGGGGAACCCTGTCTCCCGCCACCTGCTGCCGCAGGGACGGTGCCAGCTGCGACCCAGAGCGGCCCGGAGGGAAGGGAGGGGAGGGGTCCGTGGGGAAAATAGCCTCTCTGCGAGCCGGTCCCTTGGAATTCAGGGACGTGTGGGTCAGACCCTGTGGGTGGGAAGCTCCCTGCCGGCTCTGCCCAGGCTGCGCGGGGTGGGGGGGGGAGGGGGGGGAAGGTGGCTGAGCCCAGCCTTTGGCAGCGCGCCTCCCTGGAAGGACAGACCAGGTGTTAATCCTTCTGGGAAAGACCTCGTGCCAGGGAGCTTGCCCTTGGGCGCAGAGGAGAGAATTCTCAGGGTCGCTGGGACCCAAGACTCAGGAGCTGCCAGGGGGGAGGGTCCCAAGCTCCTGGTGGCCCAGCAGCATCTCAGACTCTCCCAGTTCAAGGCTGTCCACGTGGGGTGGGGGGAGAGGGTCCCCCCAGGCCAGGGGCGCAGGGCTGACCCACAGGGCGGCAGGTGGTGGGCGCGGTGCCCTGAAGGGCCCATGGGGAGTGCCCAAACCCCCTTCAGAGAAGCAAGCTGGTGAAGCAGCCCAGAGGGGAGGGGAGGGGAGGAGAGGGCAGGGCTTGGGCCCGGGGCTCCAGCCCTCAGTCAGAGGAGGCTGTGCACCCGGGGAACTCAGGGCCCTACGGGCGGCACCTGGCCCAGTGCCGCCCAGCGGTTAGCCAGGTGCTTCTGGGTCGCGCCGCGGCGTGCCTGTGTAGGGCAGGGCCCTCCTTCCTCAGGGGTGGGGGTACAAGGAAGTCCCCTCCTCGGGGCCACCCCCCTCCCTGCCTGCCTGGAGCCCTCCCCTGCCCTTCCCTGGCCCTACTTCCTGGCTGCTCAGCCAGCCACTGCTTGGTGCGGTGCCAGCCTCGGGCCTGTGGGCCTTCGCTCGCCGTCCCCACCCTGGTCACGGGGCTTGGGGCGCTCTGCCGGGGGGCACGTGGGCCGCCTCCCTCTGCTTTCCTATCGCTAGTGACGGGTGCCCACCTCAGCAGCCTTGGGTGGCCTGTGGTGGGAGAGACGTGGTTGGGGGGTGTCGGGACCCTTTCTTCTCCGGCTGAGAGACCCTCAGGACCCTCAGGACCCCAGGGGAGGGGTGCAGCATCGTGTCGGGAAGGTGAGGGGGGCGCGGGGCAGCCTCCGCGTTGCACGCTCGCTCCTCCGTGAGCCCAGGTACTCCCTGGGCCACTGCGGACCCGCAGGGGGTGGCTCTTCCCCACCCTGGCCCCCACCTCCTAAGGCGCCAGAGGTGCCGGAACCATGACCGTGGCCAATCCGTGGGAGGGGGTGAGGGGCCCTGCCTGTGGTTGCGGGGCTCAGTATCGGGGCTCAGGGAGTGCTCGTGTGCGTCCACCCTGAGGGGCCCCAGGAGTCAGACACGCTGCACGTCAGGCTTGTGGGTGCTTCGGTTCCCACGGGCTGCCTGCCTGCTGGCCCTGACCTGAGGTGCCCAGGGGTGGGATGGAGCCCCGCCAGACCCGGAGAAGACCTCCCCCCGCCGCTCAGCCCCTCCATCCTGGAGCCCCGCGTGCCAGCTCCCAGCAAAGGCTGGAAGGCACTCCTGGAGGCCTGCCCGGCGGCGTGGCGGTGGCTCCCCGCCCCTGGAGTGCTACCAGGCCTAGGGGCCTCCAGAAGAACACCCCATTCGCATCGTTTGGACACGGCCTGGGGGCGCGCGTCCCCCAGGCCCCCCGCCACGCCGTGTGGAGGAAGAGGGCTCGCCGCACCCCAGAGGAAGTCTCTGCTTACGCTTGTGTTTTCTTCCTGATTCTGATTGTTTCGCCCTCGGAAGTGTGCGCGGTGCAGCGCCTTTGCCCGGCCTCTCCGGGGTCTGGTGGGCAGGGTGGCTTTTGGGGGTGCAGCAGCCCCCCACAGGCCAGCCAGGAAGGGCTGCTTGGGATAGCCGGGTGACCTTGGGTCAGTCATTTCCGGCCCCTGCCCTGGAGGTGGTGAGCCATGGCCCCGGGGGGAGGACCCCCACTGCAGCTCCCCACCCCCAGGGGTGACCCCGCTGGCCAGGGCACGTGGCTTGCCTGGGGCCTGGGAAGCTGCCTGCATCGCCCTGTGTCTCCAGGAGGTGAGCAGGCCCTGGACGCTCTCTGAATTGGCCCGTGGGGTGAGGGGACCTGGCCTCCGGGCTGGGATTGCAGCAGTGGCCTGTGGCTGAGTGGCCGGAGGAGCCCAGATGCAGCCCTTGTGAAAGGGGCGCCCCGGCCCTGCTGTGGCTCCAAGAAGCGGGCCCGCCGGCTTGGTTTCCTGGCCTTGAAGGGCCCCGGGCAGCTGTGGGAGCCAGTGTCCCGCGGTTCCTGCAAGCCCGGGGCACACAAGCCAGGATATCCTGTCCCCCACCCCCTCGCAGGGAACCCCTGCTCCGGCCGGCCTCTCCGAGAGCAGCCTTTCCTGTGTGCCCCCGGCTGCTCGGGTCGGGGGGCAGGACTCTGTCCGCTCGGGCTTCCTGCCCTCTGCCTCCGGCCTTCTGAGGCCCTTTGTATCCCCGCTGTGCGGTGGCTCCCAGGCTGCCGAAGGCGCGAGGGTCCTGCTGTCCCTGCTGATGGGCCGCAGTGGAGGCAGCTGGGCAGGGGAGCGGTCCCCTAGCCACCCGCCCTGGGCGCTGGGACCCCCACTTCTGTAGACCCCCAGGGGCCCGCGTCCTTCCTTCCCCTGATGGGTGAGCGGCTTCCAGTGACGGGCACCCCCGGGAACCCGGCCTCCCCTCTTCCTGCTCATCCCCCTCCCCTCCTCTTGCTTCTTCTCCCCTCTCCCCTCTCCCCTCCAGCTCTCAGGGGCTGCAGGATGGCAGGTGCAGATGCTGGTCCCTCCTGGGTGCCCCTCCACGCTCGGCCCGGAGGTGGCGGCCTGATCCGGGCCCAGCCCCCTTCCCGAGCCGGGCAGGTGCGCAGCGGCCCCCGCAGGCAGCATCGGCTGCGGCCCTGACACGGGAGATCCCGTGTGGCTGAGAGGTCCGTGGGCATTGGGCCTCAGACTCAGCGGGGCGCCCCTGTCCCCGTCCCCCTGCCGCCCTGCCTTTCCTGGGCTCCCAAGGAGGCTTCGCCGCGAGTGCATGTTAATTGTTGACGTGCCGGAAGTCGGCCTGGCGGGTCCTGGGGCTGCGTGGCGGCTGGGGTGCAGGACAGCTGTGTGGCCTCTTCCCACGGACCCTTTGAGCCCCTCCACCTGCTCCTCTGGCCCCGGGCTGGGTGGAACCGGGAATCCCCGCGGCGTCCTGTTCTCGGGGCTGGCCAGGCAGTGCGGGGGCGGGGGCGGGGCGGGGGCCTCACATCTGCGCGCCGTCCGTGCCAGCTTCCCTCGCTCTCCGTGCGTCCCCTCCTCTGTGACAGCCTTGATGGGCTCCCGGCAGCGTCGCCGAGATGAGAGAGAGCGTCCCCCTGGGCCTGGCCCTGAACCGTGGCTCGCTGTGGGCTCTGCCTGCACGTGTGGGGGTGCAGGGACCCTTTGGCACTTGCTGCCCCCCCACTGGGACCTTAACCTGCACCAGGGGGTCACGGGGGCTGGGCAAGGGAAGACAGATGTGAGGTGTCTCGGGGCTGCTGAGAGCCCATGGGATGACCTGCCTGTGACCGGGGACACCCGGGTCTCAGGCCATTCATACACAGGGAGAGAGACCTCTGGTGGGGGGGGGCCGGCCCAGCCCCCGCCTGGCTCTCAGGCTCCGGCCGCCAGGTCCTGGGGACGGAACAGTGACCGCCTGTGGCTTAAGCTGGCCCGTCTGTGGTGCTGTGTCACGGCCACCCCAGGAGACTCCTACCACCCGCTGCCCAGTGGGGCCACGCCGCCGTGGTCAGGGTGACTGGGGCCTGGGAGCCGCCACGTCCCTGCTGTGGGCCGTGCAGGGAACGGCGAGCAGCTGCAGAGCAGGGGCCAGGTCACGTCGAGCTAAGCGGCTGGGGGCCTGGAGCGCCGTGCCCACCAGGGATCCGAGGTCCAGCTGGGCGCATGGTGACCCTGCTTCTCAGGGACTCGGGTGCCCAGAATCCTCCTCCTGCCGCCAGAGCCGGTTCCCGGGTCTGCTGCTCTGGCACTGGGCCACTTTGTGGGCACGCAGGGGGCAGCCGGGCCCTCATGCTCCAGGGCTGCCGCCAAAGCCCAAGAGCCCGTTCTGAGCAGTGAGGCTCAGATGCACGGGTCCTGGGGGGCTGCTGGCGGGCAGGGGGTCCTGCTGGGAAAAGGCTCAGGTCAGCCTGTGGCCCTTATCAGACCTTCATTCGAGACCAGCTCTTGGTTGGCGTGACGTCTCGTGGGACGGGAGGCCCTGGGCTCTGGCGAGGCTGACGTGGCCGGACAGGCTCACGTCTGCCTCCTGGGAAGTGGGACACGGTGTCCGAGGACAGGGGTCTGTGAGGAGGGGGGAGGGGACGTCACGTGGGCCCTGAGGTGATGCCACACAGAAGCTTCTGGAAGCACCCGTGCTCCCGGCTGCTGCAGCTGGAGGAGAAGTGAGAACCTGCCTACCGTGTAGAGGGTCAGCTGGGCCGGGCCCCTCCCTGCAAGGAAGGGGCCGTGAGGAGGAGGCCCCGGGGCCTCAGGGCGCGTCGGGCACTTCCCCCTCCTCCAGCAGCGAGGCCCCACTTCGCGTCCGGAGGCTGTGAGCAGCCCCAGAGGTGGTGAGGGCGGCGGTGCTGCGCGGCAGCAGCTGTGGGGCCGGTGACCACGGAGACACTACGGGACCTGAGCCCCCGGAGCCGTGTCTGGGCGAGACCTTCCAGACCTGGTAAGGACCCGGCTCTGCGCTGGTTTGTCCTCCGCTGTCGAGCCTGGAGACACTGGGCCCCTCTCGGAGCTTGTGCGGGCGCTGCTGGGGCGCCAGGGCACGGGGGCCTGGCCTCGTTTACCCCCCCTCTGCAGAGTGGTGCTGGGTACAAACCGTGGGGCTCAGAGAGGGCAGGCGATGTGCCCAAGGCCGCACAGCCCGGAGCTGTTTGGGAAGCCCGCAGCTCCTGCAACCTGGGCTGGAACCCAGGTCGGCCTGCGGAGGCCCAATGGGGCGGTGGGGACTGTGATGTTGACCCGTGTCTCGTCTGGGACCCAGAGGGGAGGTGGCCCCAGGCAGGAGGGAGCCAGGCCCAGCCTGGAGGCGCCGCTGGCTGGGGACCTGACCGTCAGGGTGCTTACAACCGCTCACCCTGTGGGGGCGCGGTGGGGGGGGGAGGCGGCCTTCGGAGGCCTCTGCCTTCCAGAACCGCAGGCCGCTCCTCCACGTGGGGCTGTCAGGGTCCTCCCCCGCCTGGCACCCCGCAGGGCAGGTGCTCACAACGGGGTCCCCTGGCATCCGGCCTCAGCAGCCGGGGCCCGGAGAGGCCTGCTGCCATCCGTCTGTGGGTATTTTTATCCAGCGGCATTCCTGAGCCGGGGAGACGCGGCATGTCAGGGAGCCGGCCCCGGGAGGGCTCCGGCGCGGGGTAGCCGGCCGCCGCCCTGGGCCGCCGGGAGGACGTGGACAAGCCCCCCCCCCGCCCCGATCTGCATGCCCGTGCACCACGCCTGGACCAGAGGGTCCGTCCCTGACCCCCCGGGACCGGGGACCTGGTCCCTGCTCCTTCCCATGTAGCCACTTGCAGACAGGGAAACTGAGGACTGGCCTCTTGGCTCCTCAGTCCCCAGAAAGCTGTTCTTCTGCCCGGAAGTTTGTGGGATGTGAACCTCTTCAAGCATGTCGAAGCCTCCTACGGCATCATGCCCAGGCACTCAAGGGCGTGGACGCCTGCCGGCCCTCACCCCCAGCACACACCTGCCCGCCGGCCCTCACCCCCGGCACACGCACGCCCGCCCTCCGGCCCTCACCCCTGGCTTGCAGGGGCTCCTCCTCCACAAAGCCCCGGGGGGCCACCTCTTAGATGCTCCTGGGTGCTCCCAACAGAGCTCCTCTGGATTTGCCGCTGAGCCACGCAGGGTCTATGAGGAGACCGAACATAGCAGCTGAGGCCAGGCCAGCAGGACAGGGACCCTCCCAGCGTGCCCCTGACTCCCCGCAGCCCTGGAGGCGGCCAGCCACACCGGGACCCCCACCCCACACGGTCCCACGGGGGGCTGCCCTTCACCTGCATCCCGGGACTGGGAGCAGCCCCGACCCAGGGGGGACAGGCCCCTGCCTCCCAGAGGTGCCCCTCAGGGCCCGGGGTGCCGCTGGGGGGTCCTGTGGGGGGGCCCAGGAGAGTTTCAGGAGGTGCCCAGGGAACCACATGCTTTGAAAATTGGATCCCGACTGGTCTTGTGGTTTGGCTTTCTTTTCCCTGACGTGTCCTGGGGGTGCCTTGTAAAAGTCACGTCTGCATTCTTGGCTAGGACAGCTCAAAATATAAACTGCAAAGCTCGGGTAATTAAGTGCGGTGCTGGCATGTGGACGGGCAGATGAGCAGTGGAACAGGATAGAAAGTCTGCGGACGGACCCAGCTGCACATGAACGCGGAGCTGAACACAGAGTCAGCGTGTCTGGCCGGTGGGGGAGCCACGCGGTGCCGGGAGGCCCGAGGAAGGGGCCAGGCAGACGGCGCCTCCCCCACGGCAGGTGGGCTCCACGTGGGCCGAAGGCAGCGCCTCGTGTGGCTCCAGCCCGGCGCGATAAGATGAAGGACAGACGTGTGGGAGAAGCGGCGCCAGCACCGTGAGGACGGGACGGAACCCGGGGTGGGACTGCGTCTTGTCACACAGGCTCCATCTTTCTGGTAGAGAAGGAACTTCTGCAAATAAGCAAAAGCCCACGGACCCCTCAGGAGGCGAGTGCGAGGTGAGCACAGCTCACAGGCTGCTAAGCGAGAAGACGCGAGCCCACTGGACGGGCGGGCATTGGGCGGGCAGACAGCTCGCGGGCCCTGGCGAGGCAGGCCACACTCTCTCGCAGGACACCTGCCGGATGGTGGGCTCTGTGAGGGGCGGTGCGTGCATCCCCCCTCCCCGCAGCCTCGTGTCCTGGAGTCTGTCTCGAAAATGTTGGCCCCAAACCCCTGAAAACCACCCAACAGGAAAACACGCGTGCACGAGGCCGGGAAGGGCCCCTGGAAACCGCGAAGAGGGCGGGGGAGTTCAGGAGGCCGCGGCGGGGCTGGCTGGGTCCCGGCTGCGGGGGGTGTTGTGCGGGTGTGGGAAGGAACGCGGGCTCCTGCTCGCTCTTCGGGGGTGATCGCCAAGGGTAAGAGTCCAAGGAGCCGCCGCGTGTCCGGCACGCAGAGTCACGTGATCACGTCGCTTTAGAAAACGAGGAGCAGGAGGACCCGAAGCTTCTGCAGAGCTCCCTCCGGGGGCGGGAGGGACCCACGGAGCCGTGGCTCTGCCCGAACTTCGCCGCGTAGATCTGACCGGGGGCCACGTCGTCTCTGCATTCTGAGTGTCCCAGCGCCGTGTGACGGCGCTCACTTCCGTCCACGGCCTCTGCACCGGGTCTGCGGGAAGGCAAACCAGTAACCCCCTGGGGATCCTGGAGGCCGGGGCTTCTGGCCCCGGAGGGAAAAGCCAATCAGGAGCCCCCGCACCTGCACCTGGAGGCCTCAGGAATGTTCACGACGATTTTATTGAAAACGGCGTTTTTCTGTTCGCTGGAAAGGGCCGGAAGGCAGGAGCACCCCGTTAGCCGTGAGCACCCGCGGAGCGTGGTGTCTCTGTGCCGCCTTCCCCGGAGGACCCCACACCCAGGCCTGGGGCGGGAGTGGTGCCCAGAGCGCGAAGCAGGACGGTTCTTGGAAGCCAGCGGGGCCCTGTCACCCCTTGGAGGTGTGCCCCCTGCCGAAGGCATGGCAGGTGCAAGGGGACACGGCCCCGGACTGACATGCATCACGAGGACTTTGTATCCGGGAGCTCAGCCTGCCGGTTGGGGGCTAAATCAGTCCCCGTGGAAACGGCTCGTTATTTTGCACCCGGACGAGTGTGACTCGGGGAAGCCCAATAGCACGTCATCTTCAGGACCCTGAGTCCCCCGGGGCGTGGTGAGGTCAGGGGTCCGGTGCCGACTGTCTCGGCAGGTCCAGACGTGGGTCTGCCCACGACGCTGGTGGGTAGGACGAAGCCCCTAGATCCAGACATGAGCCGAGTGGACGCCCGGGGCCCGAGGAGGCCACTGAATGACCCCGTGGGGCACCGCCTGCGAAACCCCGCCCGGGGGACCTCCCGCAGGCCAGAGGCGCGATTTTGCCCCCAAATGAAAGACCAAGAAATAAGAGGGAATGGGAACGTTCGGAGGGAATCCCACAGGGACGGCGGTGACACGTGGCCTTGCCCCGTCTCCTCCAGCAGGACGTGTGTCTGTTCCTGCTGAGCCTTCCAGCCTGCTGCTGTCCTGTCGCCACCGCCGCCTGGTGCGGAGGCCCCGTCGGGAGGGTGTGGGGCTGTCCCTTCCCTGGGACAGGGGTCCTGGAGTCCAGCTCCCGACTCCCCGTGACCCCTCAGCTGCTCGCCGGGAGAGCCGGGCTTCCGCGTGTGTGGGGGTGGGGACCCGTGGTGCCTGCCGCTGTGAGGTTCGGGGCTCGCGCGGCAGACCTGGGCCTGGGGACAGAGACGGGTGACGAGGAGGGCAGGCTTCCTGGAGGAGTGGGCTGGGGAGAGGTGGGGGGGGGGCGGGCACGGAGACACCGGTGAGCTGGGGTGGAGTTTGGGGTCTGGGCAGGTGAGCCGGCAGGTCGGTGGGGGCTGTGAACAGACGGAGTCGCCGGGCTCACCTGAGGCCACGGGCGGCCATGGCCAGGAGTGCGGCCCTCAGAGGGCACCTGCCCTGCCTTGTGGCTGTTGAGCCGTCTGGCGGGGCCTCGCCCCAGAGCGCCAGGCCCGTGTCCCGCCTGGAACACGTGTCGAGATGTTGACAGGTCCCAGATGGCACACGGTGCCCCCACCCGCCGTCTCTAGGACGCCGCGCCGCTCCCCGGGTGTGCGAGCGGGAGGCACACGTGTGCCCTTCACACGGGCCGCGGCGTTTCCGCAGTGCTCGGGACTTGGCTTTCTCAGCAGGGTGTAGACGGGGCGCGGAATCAGTCTGCGGTTCACGCCGAGGCGCCCCCAGAGACCCTGCAGCCCGGGCCTGGCGGTCTCCTGGGATCGCAGGGGTGGGGCGTCCGCCCTGCGCGGGCTCGCGTCACACTGCCGTCAGGAACACGGACGTTCACGGGCTGGGAAGCGCGAGGGAGACGCGAGGCCGGCCACCACCACTTGGGCGAGACGCTCAGGTGTCCGCCGGGGCTGGGCCGCTGTCCTCCGGGCCTGTGACAGTCCGGCGTGCCGCACGGCGCCCCTCACGGCGCCCCTGCTGACGGGGGTCCCATCCCGCCGGCTCCCGTCAGCTCTCGGCTGTGGGACACAGGTGCACGCGGCTCTCCTGAGGCGAGGGCGTGGCCGCCGTGGCCCGAGCGTGTCGCGGGTGCGGAGCCTGGCGGGGCCGAGGGATGGGGGGCGAGTGCAGGGTCAGGTGGGCGCAGAGATGCTGGTGGCTGGTGGGTAAACGGAGGATGGGCAGGTAGGTGGGTGAATGCATGTGTGGACAGACAGATGCACAACGGACAGATGGGGCAGGCGTCTGCCGGCCCGAGAGGGTGGAGGTGGGTATGGCCTCAGAGCCACTGTGGTTGGATCTACGCTCTGCCGGCCATCCTGGGCCACCTGAGCCACGGCCTGGGACTCGGAAGGTCGTAGAATGTCCTCGGTCCTGGGAGGACACCAGCTCCGCTGTCCCTTCACGGCCCCCAGCCGGTGGCCGTCCCTGCGGACACTGCCGTGGGAGCCACGGGGAGCCAGCTGGTGGCCTGGATTTCCGGTAACTGTGCGTGTGGGCGGGCGACCGTCCCTGGGGCCACCGGGCACCGCCGTGGGGGTGGGGGTGGGGTCCGCGTTGGGCTGTGGTCTCTGGCACGGAGTCCCGACTGGCCTCCTCCCTCTGACTGGGCTCATCGTGACCCTGGAACCTGCCACCGGGCTCCCGACAAAGGCCTCAGTTTCTAGAACGTACTGCCTCTTGACACCATGGGCAGCATCCGCTCGGATCGGGGAGGCCGCTGTCACAGCCCCATCGGGTCCCCCGAGGGCCCCCGTCACTGGGTGAGCCAGCACAGGTGCACGTGACCGTCTGTGCCCTGGGCGTCGCGGGGCTGAGGACCCGGTGACCCCATGCGAGGACCACACGGCTCAGGGCTCTTCCCAGGGCGTCCAGGACCACTCAGGGTCTTAGGGGTGAGGGTCCCGACCTGGTCTGAACCTCCCCAGCTGCTGAGTAGGGGTGAGGAGCAGGGGGCGGGGGAGAGAGCAGAGGGCAGGGGGCCTTTGGGAGTCGTGGGAAGCGGGGCGCAATCCCAGAGGCCCCAGTTTGCACGTGATCCCTGGAGGGAGTCCTGACCTTACTCTGCTCCCAGCTTCTCCCTGACCTGCCACGTGCTCTTGGGTGACCAGTGGGCCTCCCCGTGTCCCTGGAGAGGCCCGTGGCTGCCTCCTTGTGTCCCTGGAGAGGCCCGTGGTTGCCTCCCCGTGTCCCTGGAGAGGCCCGTCCCTGCCTCCTTGTGTCCCTGGAGAGGCCCGTAGTTGCCTCCCCGTGTCCCTGGAGAGGCCCGTCCCTGCCTCCTTGTGTCCTTGGAGAGGCCCGTCCCTGCCTCCTTGTGTCCTTGGAGAGGCCCGTCCCTGCCTCCCCGTGTCCCTGGAGAGGCCCGTGGCTGCCTCCTTGTGTCCCTGGAGAGGCCCGTGGCTGCCTCCTTGTGTCCCTGGAGAGGCCCGTGGCTGCCTCCTTGTGTCCCTGGAGAGGCCCGTCCCTGCCTCCCCGTGTCCCTGGAGAGGCCCGTCCCTGCCTCCTTGTGTCCCTGGAGAAAGTGCCTGCAGCCCTTGGAGGGGAGTACCCGCGTCTCCCCCTGGATCGGGGCTGCTCAAGGTCCTGGTGCACAGCTCCCTGGAGACGCAGCACCTCCCGGGCAGTGCTGGAATGTTCTGGCTGTCCTTGGCACGAAGGGGGATGGGCAGGCTCGGGCTCTGTGGGCTGGCTGGCCTCGTCCCCGGGGTAGGCCCCGCCTCCCCATTCTTATCAAGCCTCTGCCAGGCGCCTGGAGCATCCACAGGCCTTTCCAGTGCCTTCTGGGGCAGGGGTGGGGTGTGGGGTGGCTGTCCCTGTCCTCGCCCCGCCCCCCCAATGCCAGGGCAGCACAGGCACCTGGAGCTCTGGGAGCAGCCAGCCGAGACCTGAACCCGGGTTTGGAAGACCTGAGGCTCAGAGCACTGGCCTCCCTGCTTCCTGAGGCCCCAGAATGTTCCCTGGGAGGGGTCCGAGGGTCCCCGGCTGCCACCCAGTATCTACAGATGTCCTTCCCATAGGCGCCCGCTTGCCCAGGAGTCGCTCAGCACACCCACCGCAGGGAACGTGAGAGCTGGCTCCCAGAGGGCCCTGCGTGCGTCCCAGGGGGTCCTGGCTGGGCACTGGGTTTGGTTTATTAAAGTCGGATCCAGGGCAATGGGCCCTGTCTCTACAGCAGGGCGCTCGGTCGAGGTGGGCAGTGCCGGACAGACCGAGTCAGGCGGGGCTCTCTGGCCGCAGAGCATGGGCACGGCTGTGCCGGGTGGATCGTGAGGGGTTCCTCGTGGCCACCCTCGGTGTGGACTCTGGGTCCAGATTTTTAAACATTTGCTTCAGTGAATTTTCTGCTTTAAACATATTGGTTGTTTAGAAAAACCATGTAGTTTGTTAAAATAGGCAGTGAGAAGGCCCTGGAGCGTTTCCTGGCTCTTCCGGGTCAGATTGAGCAAGATATGGGGCGAGGAGGGTAACTTGGGGCCATGTGCCCATGGGTGCCCAGCACTGTCTGTGGATTGGGCCCCAGACAGGCCTGGGTCCTGCCCGTGGGGAGCCTGGGGGTGGGAGCCGTGTGGGGTGGGCGGGGCTGCTGACTCTCGTGGGGTCAGGAGCCCCACTCAGCCCAGGTCTGGGGCGAGCTGCTGAGCGAAAGGACAGTCTGGCTGCCCTGCAGGGGGGCTCAACATGGAGGGTGGTCACCTCTCTGGGGCCGTTGTACCCGGAGATGCAGGGAATCTGCTCCCCAGGTGGGGGAGGGCCTGGACCCCAGGCTTCTGGCCAGTGCTGTGGCCCTTCCCTACAGGACAGGCCCAGGGGGCCATATGCCGTGACAGTGGGCAGAGGCCCCATGTTCAGCCACAGGGGCCAAGGCTGCCCGGCCGGGGGGGGGGGGTAGAGGGCATCGTGCTGACCCAGGGTGGGGGGAGGGCATCGTGCCAACTGGGGCCAAAGCACCTGAGCACCTGCCTCCTCCACAGGTTATCAAAGTGGGTCAAGGCCCTGAGGGGACGAGGACGCTCGCTCCGTGTCACGTGGCCTGGGTGGCAGGCTGGCGTTGGACCCCCTCATGTGACTTTGTCCGGCACCCCTGACTCGTTCTGCATAACGTCCTACCCCATGCCAGCCCCTCGCTCGGGTCCTGCTGGCACCATGGGCGCTGGACACGCAGTCCCTGGGGGGCGGCGGTCTGGGGGTGCGCTGGGTGCTGGGGCCCCACTAGAGTCCCGCCCCAGGCCTGTGAAGGGCCTCTCCCTCCCACCTGGTGTCCCCAGGGCAGCTGGGCCCAAGCCAGGGACACTCTTGGCAAGTCCCCAGCCCCTTATTGGGGAGATGGGCCTGGCCTGCCGGGGGGGCAGGGCAGGGTGGTGGGGAGGAGGTAGGAGGCCAGCGGGCTCAGGGACCTGCCTCCCAGTGCTGGGCTCCTCGGTGGAACTTTCCGGCCAGTGGCCTCTGAGCTGGGAGAGCCTTCTGGAGGGGGTGGCTGTGGGGACAGAGAATAACACCCGTCCCTGATGCTTACTGTGTGGGTCGGGTCAGCCCCCCGGCTGGTGCCCGGAAGAACAGCGCAGCCCGGCCCCACGCCCGCTGTGCCTCCCGGGCGCTGGGAAGGTCACTGCCGGCCTGCCGGGGGCTGAGCCTTACCTGGCAGTTCTGGATCAGGACGGTTCCTGGTGGCACCTGCCTGCCCGGTGACTGGTGACTGCCTCTGCTTGTCTCCCGGGGCAGGGGGAGGAGGGCACGAGACCAGCTGTCTGGAGGTGCCCCAGGCTGTCAGGAAGGCATTTGACTTTTCCCAAGGCGTCTGCCCAGGGCTGTATCACCTGCAAGATGGGACAGTGACCTTTCTTGTTAAAGAGACAGAGAATGGCCGTGGCCCTGCTGCCCCCCTCGGTGGCCCGGGGAGTGCCCCAGGCCAGGTTGGAGAAGGGTCCTCGGGCTGCCTGCTGGTGGGGAGGCCCCCCCGGGACCCCCCGACCTGCCCCTCTGTGTCCCGTCGTTCGCTGGTGCTGCTCCCACGTGCAGGAGGAGGGCTCACCAGGCGAGAGTCACGGAGGAAACGGAGGCCTGGGGTCTCCTGGGGCTGCTGTCCGCGGGGGCCTGGGGTCTCCTGGGGCTGCTGTCCGCGGGGGCCTGGGGGTCTCCCCTCCGGGTCCCCTGGGGCTGCTGTCCGCGGGGGCCTGGGGTCCCCTGGGGCTGCTGTCCGCGGGGGCCTGGGGTCTCCTGGGGCTGCTGTCCGCGGGGGCCTGGGG
>PISW01013278.1:0-27229 GCA_004023785.1 Mungos mungo
TTCTCTACAAAACATTAGAGCCTGTTTCTCCCAGATGTTTTTCTGTGCATTAATACTTTCAAAAACCAGGATATAGTAGAAATATACCAGAACTCTTTTTAAGCAAAGTAAAAAGTCTAAACTTGCCCAAACTTTGTGTTGTTTCTGAACTTACTGGCTCTTGTGGTGCTTATAGTACTAAATCATTGGCTCTTTTGAGAGTCAGGAGATAATAATCTAGAAACTACCTTTTGAAGTGAAATGGCATAGATGTGCCCGATTTAGCTCCCTGACGGCTGGGATGCACCTGTGTACATGTGAATACGTGCCCTGATACACAGGAAGTCCTTGGCGAGTGTGTGTTCTGCGTGACCTGGCAGAACAGTGTCTGCAGAGGAGTCCTTAACACACTTAGCATTTTTCCATTATTCATGATGCAGTCCCTTTTTGCCTGCAAAGAACAGTAAATGCCTCTTGCTTTTAATGACTTGTAAATCAAAACTATGCCGCGGTTTCCTGTGCCACTGGCTATTTCCAGTGTTTTTTGTGTTATCCTACCCTTCCAGAATTTCCCCTGGAAAGAATCAGCTGGGAATTTCTAACGGAGAGGCATCAGTGATTCAAATGGACAGATAAAGTGCAAAGTCACAAGGAAAGGACCGCCTGCCTGGTGGGGCCACTGCTGAAAATACAGTGGGCCTCTTCCAGTCCAAATTTATAGCTTTCCATTTCCATTTTAGGGCTGTCAAGTGAAAGGTCCAGCGTGTCTGGTCTGATGCTGAGAAACACACTTTGTTTCTTCAGCTTGAGCCTGCGCTGGTGTTTGAGAAGTTGTCCACTCGTCCGTGTTTGGACCCCCTGGCGTCTAAGCCGGTGCTGTGTCCACACTAGGCACACGGGGTCGGGTTTGGAGGGTCATCAGAGGGGGGCCGGGAGCTCATCTTCTGCTAGTTTTTCCCGGGTGCCAGGCTTCTCGCGTGCCTGCTGCCTTTCTCTGCCGCTCCTCGTGACCCCTGTGGCCTTTGGCGGTTAGAACAGTGTTTCTCAAATGCTAGAGCGCGTCAGAAGCGCCTGGAAGGCTCGGCAGAACACAATTTCTGTAGGGGCCGCGGGCGCGGGGGAGGAACTGGGAGGTCATTCACTGTGGGCACAGGGGTCGATCTGGGAGGGTGAAAAAGCTCTAGAGAGCTGTTGGACAACAGTGTGAAGACAGTTAACACCCCTGTACACTTATAAATAGTTAAGATGGTGAAAGAATTTAACTGGGTAGAAAGTGATATATTTGTCGTAACTCCTGGAACTATATACTGAGGTCTCTCTATTGCATCGTATATAAATTCTATTGCAACTAAGAAATGAAAGCATACAAGGCCGCAGATCTGGGTTGCTTGTCCCCAGAGTTTGAGTCCCGACGTCTGGGATGGGTCCCTAGACTTGGTTATGTTTGAAGTTTTCTTGATCGTCTTTGCCATCGGGTTCACAGTGACACTGAGACAGCAGGTCTGGGGACACACGTGACGTAGGCCTGACTCAGAGCTCCTCCCGCGTGGCGGCTCTGTGTCTTTTCTGTCCCCATCAGAGTTCCGGCCCATAACTGTGCAAAACTTACGGACTAAGCAAGACAGTCTAGCAGTTAGTGGCATCAGGTGTTAAGTGTGAAAGCATCGACCTGAGCTTCCTTGTGTTTACTTTCTGAATGAAGGTATCTACCAATGGCAGAATCAGAAGAAATCCATCACCCAGCACAAAGCGTAAATCCATAATAATTTAAACCATGGATCTAGAAAATCAGAATTCTTGATGTACATCCATGGTCACAATAGAAGCAAATTATAGGTAGTAGAATTTCTTTTTTTGAGTTTTTAGGTACCGAGCAATTTTATTGCTGTTGGCTACCCCAAATATATCATTCTTTCATCATTTTATTTCTGAGGTGACAGTGTTGGTAAAATTGTTCTTTTGTGCTTCATTAGGAATTTTGGGTTTTCAAAATGAACTCTTTTCACTGAGCTTTAGATTACCAGGAAGATAAGGAAAGATAGGCCCGGCAGTGGCCTGTGAGTGACCTTGGCAAAGCTTACCCATGGGGTTTGAGAGGAGGGAGGGATTGTTCCTGACTCGGGATCATGGGAGTCTGTACCCTGGCATGGGGCTAATTTTGGCAGAGAAGTAACAAATGGTAGAAGGAAATGAACTTGGAGAGCGTTAAAGGCCTAGAACAGTAGTCTCTAATACAGCTTACAGTGATGGAATGTTTGTACGCTGACCAATATGGTAGCCGCTAGTCACATGTGGCCGGTGAGAACTTAAAATGTGGCCAACGCCTTTAGGGAACTGAATTTTAAATGTTGTTTATTTTTAACGGATTGACAGAGCTACGTGTGGCTAGTGGCCACCGCGTGGGGCATACAGCTCTAGAGGATGGCGTGAGGGTGCTGTCCACTGTCTGGGCTGGAGGGAGTCCAGGGTGAGGAGCAGGAGGGGAAGGGAGAGAGGGGGCAGGTGGAGGAGAGCCTTGAATGTTGGGCTGACCGAATAGTTCCTTCTGGGCAGCGGGACGGCACTGATGCCTTCAGAGCAGAGAAGAGGGTATTTGGGGAAGAACGTGCCAGGGGTTCAACACAAGGCAACATGGAAGAGGAGGAGTTTGGAACAGAAGGAGAATGTGCAGAGCGTTAGGACCCTACAGTTGTGTGCCTAGGGGCTAGAGTGTGTTGGCAGAGATGGGGGGATGTGTAGACCAGGTAGGGGTCTGGCCGGCGGGGGCACTGGGAGGTGTCCGTGCACCGCAGGGCTCACGCCTCGATGGGCAGGAGGATGAGCAAAACGAAGTCAGGATGCTGGTGGGGCATGTTGGATCTGAGAGGAGGGAAGGCAAGATTGTAACCGCTTTCTCCTCGCTGAGTGCTCCCTTCCTGAATGAGCGTCCTTAGCTGCTGCACGTTGCCCCGGCTCACTGTAACTCCATCTGTAGGCATTCTGGCCAGCCAGGTTTTGCTTCTGGTGCCACCTGCTGCCTTCGGGGCTCGCTTCCTTCCTTGCCCGCCACCATCCTCCTGCTTCCCTGTGACTCCCGGGCCCCTGCGATAGCTTGATGTTGGATCCCACACGTGGGGGCCCCAACCCAAACTGCCGTCCGCCCGGCAAGACCACCGCTTCCGAGAGGACTAAGACCATTTCTGCGTTCCTCTGCTGTGTCTAACAGAGAGCCTGACGTGCCTGTTTACGGAACGAAGGACGTGAATGTTTACGGAACGAAGGAGGGACCCTTCCTGGAGGCTGTAGGAGAGAATCCAATTCCTTGCCTTTTCTGGCTTCGAGGGGCTGGTCTTGCTTTCTTTGGCTTGTGGCCCATTCCTCTGTCTTCATTTATTTTTTATTTTTAATTTATTTTTGAGACAGAGACAGAGGACAAATGTGGGAGAGGCAGAGAGAGAGGGAGACACAGAATCTGAAGCAGGCTCCAGGCTCTGAGCTGTCAGCACAGAACCCGATGCGGGGCTCGAACCCGTGAACCGTGAGATCATGACCTGAGCCGAAGTCGGACGCTTAACCGACTCAGCCACCCAGGCGCCCCTCCTCTGTCTTCAAAGCCAGCAATTGCTGCGTCTCCCTGACCGCACTTCAGAGGCACACCTCCTTCTGACCACAGCCAGGGAAGATCTCCAATTTTCGGGGTTCCTCTGATAACCTTGGATTCATTTGGAAAATGCAGGACTCTCTCCCATCTCAAAGCTCTCAATCACCTCTAAATAAGGCCTATTTTTGTCACAGAAGGGAGCATTCACGGGTCCTGGGACTAGGATTTGGACCTCTTAGGGACACTGTTGTTCTACCACAGACAGCCGAGGGGGAGGTGGTGAGTAGGCAGTCGATACACGAAGCTGGAGTCCAGAAAGAAGGCTGAGCATGAGAAAGGAATATAGAGGCCATCAGTGAATAAATGGTTGAAAGGCACAGCATCAAGTGGGCTCTTCGAGGGAATGAGTCTAGCCCTATGTTCAAAGCCATGTGCCCTCTGGCCTCAGCCAAACTGCCCTGGCCACCATGCCACTCTTACTGGAATGTTCCCTCCTTTCTCTGGCTGCCCCAAGCACACTGCTCTTTGGTGACATTCAGCTCAGAGTCTGCCTCTCCTGTCACCCAGGCCATGACCTTCCTTCTGCCCTCCTTGTGTTTGATGTCACATGATGTGTCCTTTTATTTACATGTTTATTCTAATTCTTTAGGTAACAGCTTTATGTGATCAAATTCACGAGCCGTGCAGTTCCCTCATTTCAAATGTTCCATCCTGTGGATTTGGATTTTTTCTGGATAAGTGCCAATATCAGCGCAGTTCATGTTAGAACATTTCCGTCGCCTTCAAAAGGAGCCTGTACTCTTTAGCTGTCACCCTCATTCCACCCATCCTTCTAGTCCCTTCCAACCACTAACCTGCTCTCTGTCTCCATATGTCTGCCTGTTTTGGGCATCTCCTTGAGTGAATCCGTGTAATAGGGGGTCTTTTGTGACTGACTGTCCTTTTTATTTTATTATTTCTCAAGTTTATTTTGAGAGAGAAAGCGTGAGAGAGCATGAGAGCGTGCACGCACAGTGGAAGGAGCAGAGAGAGAGAATCCCAAGCAGGCTCTGCTCTGTCAGCGCAGATCCTGACGTGGAGCTCAATCCCATGAACTGTGAGATCATGACCTGAGCTCAAATCAGGAGATGAACGCTTAGCTGACTGGGCCACTCAGGCGCAACTGTCTTTTTTTTTTTTTTAATCTGGATTTTGTCCTTGCATGTTCGAGTTGTCCCTGTTTGCCTTTTATAAATACCAGCCCTTGTTTTGAGACTCGAGAAGCTGAAAGGCTGAACTAGACAGGAGTTTAATGGCAGACGGTCGTGAAGGAGTTTTGATTAGGCTAAGCTGACAGCATAGGGCCACTCTGTCCCCCTCCTCGGTTCCCGGCTGCTGTTACTAACTGATCACAGCATTCTTTCTCCCGGATCCTAAGAGGCGGCTTCTAGGTCCATGTCCGCCTGGAGCTCCAAGTAGCCAGTCCAGGTCATCTGTGTTCCTCTGCTGAAAGGGATTGGACTTTGCAGTTCCGGCAGGAAAGTGGATGTGCAGTCGCCTAAATCCAGTCGACGCGTGCCCAGTCAGGCGCCTGCGGGGGGCAGAGGGGCCACCGCTGCCGCTGTGAAGCGTGGTTGATCGGAGTGTCAGAGGATGAGATGGAGCTTAGAGGTTCCACACGGGGCCGGGGAAGAGAAAGGTGCGTGTGCTCCCCAGGCAGGCCACCAGCTTGTCAAATGCAGAGACCGTCTTAAGCACCCTCGTACCTTCAGTAGCTCATGTGGGCGTTGGGAGCAGTTTGGGGGATGGCAGCTCTTGCAGCCTTTGTGCCTGCGCCCCACGCGGCCCACCTGAAGGAGGTCTTCTGCTTCTTCAACCATTGCTTTTCCTCACAGCAGAGCCTAGAGACGCTAGAGCGGGTCTTGGGGGAGTCTCGTCCCTCCCTCTCCTGGGCCTTCTCGAGAGCTCGGCTCGCCGTGGACGGCAGCCCGCTGCTCCCGGGCGCTGCGCTCTGTGGCCCTCGCTGCTTTGCGTTTGTCTCCTGTGGCTCCTAGATCTGCGATTTGTCCTGGAATTTCTTTGAGTCCCTTCCTGGTGCAGCTGTAGCTCCCAGAAGTAATGCTCCCTTGTGGCCAGGGCCCTGGACTGGGTAGGGGACCCAGACCTTTACAGCCCCAAAGCCCCCTGTGTCCTCGTTGTGGGGGAGCCTTAGCACAGGAGCCTGTCCTGTGTCACACAGCTCCTGAAGGGATGGCTAGAGGACACGGAGCTGTGGCAGTGGCTTCTACATCGCCGTGCCCCTGGGTACCACCGGGACCCCATCTGCAAGCCGCAGGCTCCGGAGCGCAGTGCTCGCTTACCGAGCATTTCCTCTGGGCCCGGCTCTGGCCTCAGCACCCTCTGTGCCTTGTCTTCTGTAGGCCCCTGGGCAGCCACTTGAGGATGGGCAGTCCCTGGATTGAGGACGGAGCCTGACCGGTGGAAGGGAGTGGGTTCAGGATTTACATCCAGGCCATCTGTCCGGCGAAGCCTGTTCTCTGTTTTCATACCCTCGTTCTTTTCCTTCCTGGGATGTCTCCCCTAGTGCTCACACGCTTCCTGTGAGCTTGAAAGTGTGGCCTGCGCTGCCTGCGCGGCCCAGGCCGAGGTGACCAGTGCCCCTCCCCCTGGCATAGCTTCGTTTTTAAAAAGCCTTGGCGAGCTGTCGGCTGGGCCGCTAACTTAGTGCCAGGTTTGCTCGCAAAGTGCTCGGCTTGTGCTGATCGACAAAGTGGCCTAACGCCCGGGACACAGCGCCGGGCTCTTGGGCATTCTCCTCAGCTGGGGGCCCTTCCCTCTGTTCCTGGTGGCCGCTGGCTGGGGGGCTGAAGTGTGGTCCGTGGCTCCGACGCCTGCCCGCAGGTCGCCTGTATGGTCATTGGAGTGCGTGCTTGCTTCCGACCTCCCAGCTGCAAGATCGTCACCTCCCCCTTCGCTGCTGCTTCCTTCCCTTTCTTGGACTTAAGGTTTCCTTTGCTCCTTCTCATTTCCTTTCTTTTTCGCTTTCATTGAAAAACGGTCTCCGAGCAGCTCTGTGGAATGAGAAAAGGCCTGACGGTATTTGCTATGAATGCTTCTCTCAGATATTTTTTTTAAAAACGCCTGTTGCATCCTCTTGATATAATCGTGCCTGATTATCTTGGCTGATGGCAAGTGCCCCCCGCTCTCTCCCCTCCCCACAAGTGACTTCCTCCTACCTTCCAGGGTGTATTTATTTAAAATGAACCTTTCTGCAGGTTGGCCCCTTTGCTCAGGAAGAGCATCTGTCCTTCCAGTCTGTGCGAGCCAAGTGTGGTAAATGTGTGTGTATGTGTGGTTAGACCAAGAAAGCCAGCGCATCCACTGGGAGGCGGCAGGATTGTGATGTCAGTGGCAACCAACTTAGCATCCCCAAAATGGCAGCTGGGACCAACCCGTTGTGTGGACATGCTCGTGCTTGACCCTGTCGAGGATTAGAGCCAACTCCTCCATTGGGCCACCCCCAGAGTGGCCTCATTGTACCTACCTCCAAATGGCCAGATAAGGTCCCCTAAATATGATGGTGGCCTTCAAGGCTCAGCAGGTCACCCGCAAAGGAGACAGGACACGTGAGGAGTCTTCAGCCACCACCCTGCGTCCAGGCCAAGGGCCGTCAGCTGTGGACATCATCCAAAAGACATGTGTCTGACATCACACTGTTTCGTATGCCTCTGACAGAGGAGAGCATCTTCCCATTCAACAGAGAGACCCTCCACTCAGCAAAGATGGCCTGCTGTGGGGGAATTAGAAACCGGCACAAAAGAGACTCTTCTGGGGAAGAAATCCCACCCGTGCTAAGTGTGGGAAGGACAGTAGGTCATCAGGATCGGCCGCTTCACATTCATATGACAAAACTTTATGTCTGTGTGTGTCCTCAGGGGAAATAATTTTCCCAAGCATGTGATATCATGAGTGCCTTGCACTTGAGAGTCATGCGATAAAAATGTCTTCTTGAGGAATGAGGGAGAAAAATGCCAAGTGAAAGTTACTGGACTGCTGGCTGTCTCCGTAAGCCCAGTGCTGCGCCAATGCCATCGACTTGTGTGGGGAGGTGGACTGGGTCTTGAACAACAGCTGTGCCAGTGTTCATGACCTTGGCTAGGAGATGGGGCTCTTTCGGATGTAAAATTTTTACAAATGTGAAGATAACCAATGAGGATTAAGTAATGATTGTGATACATTGGTTAAATATGCCAGAAGTATTGAAACGAAAAAAAAGGACTAGAAATAAAAGGGACTACATACTTGGTTGTATGGATTCCATAAAGGTCGTCAGCAACAGTGACGCCAGTATCACCAGAACAAAAAACTTGTTTCAGCAGTTGGTCCATGGACACTTGTACCTCTTAGACACTCAGACCTCTTTGCTTGTCTTTCAGTATTCACTGACTGTGTTTATTTGTCCCCTTTCTCTGTCTTCCGTTTACCTATTCTTCCAATCTCTCTGCACCCCCCTCAACCTCTATCCATGTTTCAACTCGACATTTCCTATTTTTTTTTTTTAGAATCTCTCATTTTCTAGGAAACCAATATCTGTTGGCTCTTACCTGTAAAGTAGACACACATGTACTTGTCCTGGTAGCCATTATTGCATGTTATTGCATGTTCTGCGTAGTCGCAGAATGAGAAATAAGTTACGTAGAGAGGGACACCTCACTGCCCGGTTGCTCCTTTGCGCTGCTGCTGCATATCATAACGTGTCTCTCGTTTGAGGGTGGGTGTCTGAGGGTGGTGCTTTGGGTCTTCTCCCCCACCGTCCAGCTTTCTGTGACCCTCAGAATAGCAGATACTCTTTTTGACATGGCTGGGTTTCCCCATTTTCCCCTAGGGATGATATCTGGACACTGTTTGGTTCTTACCACTCAAGACCCAAGTTTCTTGGGTCTGGCTCAGTTTACCCCGTGCCTCTGTGCCGAGGTGACAGGGTGTGGGGAGAAATGCCAGGTTTTCAAAATGCGGGGCTGTAACGTGCTTGCTGATGGAAAAAAGTTTGATGTTCATTGTCTAGCTGTCTTTATTTTCTGTCCTCGATTGGGTAGACTTTTAAGAGAGCTGCAGATCACCTGGACTCAGTGGGTATGTCTCCGATGAAGATATTCTCTACTTAAGAATGCCTGTTCTAGGACACTTATTTGGGCAAATAAGTGATGGGTGTCCATCTTAATCTTTGTTAGAGTTGAGCCCACCTACCTGCATGTCTGTGATTTAAGGGCCGTAGCATGACCTTGATCCGTGTTCAGCAGTGAACAGTCGTCTCTAAAGATCCGATAATGTAGCTACCTAGGCTTCTCTCCTAATGCCTCAGATCTGAGGATTCAGCCCTTTGCATTAAGACATGAGGTTATTAGGCGTTTACAAATACAGAGAGTGTTAGTAGATCAAGCTACTCAAGCTGGACTCAGCTCTCTGAGAGCCAGCTAAGAAAGGAGGAGAGATTGTCGTGAAGCAAGAGGGCTGGGTTGCATGCATTTTGTCTGAGGAGGGGGAGTAGGGGAGGGGGCAGGGGTGGAGTGACGCCTGTGACAAGGAAATGAATGGACCTCGAACATAAATGTCTGTTTCATGGTTCTTCCGGGAACTGACCCAAACTGTAGTTCGGTTACATATGTGTATTGAATAAAACAGATTGGAATTTTCTGTCTTGCTTGGAATTTGCATTTGTATTGCAGAATTAAGATTCGGGGTACAGAGAAGAGGTGGAATCAGAGGTCAGTGTGTCCTCTGCATCGGTGTCCCCCGGCGGAGGCTTGCTCAGCCCAGTACACCTCACCCAGGTCATCATGTTGCTTCTGGCCCTTGGCCGCTGCCTGAGGGATGTGCTGCCCACTGCCAGATGAGAAGCGGAGGCGTGTGGTGACGGGCTGCAGATGCTGTGACTGGAACAGGTCCCGTCCTGAGAATCCGTCTCTCTTACGGGGTCTCAGCCCCTTCGGTTCTTGAAAGGCCTGAGGTCAGTCCAGGGACAGACGCTCTCCTGAGAATCCAAGGAGAACACGGGCCGTCTCTCTCTTTCTCTCTCTCCCTCTCTCTCAAATACCCAGATACACAATTTTTGTATCAAATACCAAAGGTAGTGGTAGATGTCTTTAGGGTGTCCATAGTGCCCAGATTAAGAACCTTTGCTCTGGGGCACAAGTCACTTTGGAGCCACCGAGGAGCGTCCCCACCCCCAGCCTCCGGCCATGAAGCTCTTTCCTGTCAGAGTTCCTTGTCCTTCCCTCCATTTGCTAATAGGTATGAGTCACTTCGTTTTTTGTAGCACCATATGCCCTGAGGTGCTCGTGTGGTAGAAATATTGACTCATTATTTTTGTTTTTATTAAAAACCTCATTTTTCCAAAGCCTGATTCTTCTTACAACATATTCTGATTCCATTTCATCTTCAGGTTGGCATACGTTTTATGGCTGGGCTGGCTCGTTTGCGCTCTCTGGGGGATGGCGGGATGTGATGGTTGTTCTCGCTCAGTCTTAGGAACTTTCTGGGGGATGGTTGTTCTCGCTCAGTCTTAGGAACTTTCTCAGCACTTTAAACCCATTGCCCAGCTTCAGTTTTCTTCTGAGGTTGAGAAAACCTGGGTTTCACAGCAGACAGAACTGCCAAACTCTTGACCCTGAAAGGGAAGAAGTCTTCTAGCCTTTTACGTGCCAGCAAAGCCTTGTTCTTCAAACTGCATTTCCTTACAGCGCCACTTGACGGTGGGTGCTTTGTGGATGCGGGCAGATTGGTATCTGCCTCACCAGCTGACCCCTTTCTAACAGGGTCCACCAGTTGGATACTCCTGCCTTCTCTCCTCTGTCCTCCAATGCTGGAATCACAGGCAGAGCGTGGCTTCCCCTTTCTGCCAAAGATTGCGTTCCAGGGTGGGTGGGATCAGGGCCTTCTTTCCTCTGAGATGTTCACTAACGACATGATGAATGAAACCGTCTTTTTCTTTAACCCTGATTATTCACTTGAGTTTAGGCGGGAAAGGTTTTTGCATATCCTACCATAAGAAAACGGGCATTTTCCCAAAATTTCTGGCAGAGAAAACTATTGCTGGATCCTTGGTTCACTGAGGATCCAAGCCAGCGAAGTGTATCGGGCTCCTCCTGGCTTTCTTTCCCTTGGCAGGACTGAAGGGCCCCGCGAACTCTGGCCTGCAGTCCAGAGCCCTGGCGTGAGTCTGCTCCTGGGACCCACGCGCCAGCCTTAGTTCTCCGTGCTGTAGCCAGAGTCTCTGGGAGGCATCACCAGACGCAGAGGAAATGTCACGGGGATTGAAGCAGGAAGGACCGGGGAGGCTTGCGTGCACATCGACGCGTGTACTTAGTGTCTCACGGCAGGATTTTGTAGAGCCATGTCCTGGCTACCAGGAGTCCGGGACAGGCTGGGTTTAATTTCCGAGTGTGGCGGACAGCGGGAGGAGGTGTGGTCCCGGGGTCTGTAACGTGCAGCCCCGGTGCGGCGCGGGGAGCGGGAGGACCGCATTTCCCTGTGCGCTGGTGTGTGGACAAGCGGGAGCTCGCATCTTCAGAAGAAAGACTCGTTCTTTTCTTCTAAAGCTTATGGCAGCCTCACTGGACAGTTGATTTGTGTGACCTGTGTTCAGTACTTGGTGAGAACAGTGAGTTCCAAGCTGGAATCACTGCACTCGAGACGCGGCTGCCTGTCCTATTGAGACATGTAAGGACTTTGCAAGCCACCAACTTCCCTCAGGGGGCATGCTGGTAGCTTGACTTGGTTCTAATTGTCCTTTTCCCTCCCAGAGCAAGACGCCCAGGGCACTGTCCTCCCCCAGGCGCCCCCGCATCGAGGGGAGATCTGCGGATCCATATTACCACCCACCAGGTCACTGCAAAGGAAGTAGCAACAGCAGGACCTTTGCCATCGGAAGGGATTGTGTCTGAGCTTTCAGGCTTCAGTGGCAATGTGATTGGAACTGTCATCTCCCAGCGAAGTGAGACAGGCCTAGTCTCCAAAACTGAAATCCAGAGGAGCGAGCAGGAAGTCAGGAGGGGCAGGTGGGGGGGAAGGTGGCCCTGCCTGTTCCTCACCTTTCAGCCATCCTGGCTCTGCAGCCTTGGCAGCAGTAGGCACGGGGCGCAGCAGGTGGGTGTCGAGGAGGTGAAGCCAGAGGAGAGGCAGGGGGGCCTCCGGAGCCCCTCCTCCAACTTCCCAGCATTAGAATCAGGGCAGCCCATTCCCCCCAGACTTCATCTGGTCAGTTTTTCCAGAGCGGGATGGGGGCCAGGGGTCCCCAGTTATTTCAGCACGTCCAAGCAAAACAATTTTCCAGTGACGTGAAACATTGCGATGAGACTAAAGAACAAGGCACACGGTGGAGGAAAACGCAAGCCCCCACGGGCTTCAGGCAGGTCTTCCCAATGGGCTCTCCAGAATTGGGGTTGTTCAGAGGCGATGAGAATAATTTGAGACGTATGTCTGTGGAAAAATGTCTATTTCAATGGGAAATTTTAAAATGCCTACCCCAGGGGAGAACAACATTGTATTTTCTCCGCGGAGCATCAGTAAGGAGTGGCCGGCCCGGCCCGTGTGTGTTAGGCTGGTCAGTTACAAACACCTTGAACACTATAAAATAGCCTTTGGGTATTGGAAATGCCTTTAGATAAAATGAGATGAGCTTAATGGAGCTTATAAATCATTAGTTTTGCATAGACATATGGGCATGTCTGTGTCTATTTATATTTAATACCCTGAGCGCCTGCATTTCTGTATATTAAGTGTATTGGCCTGAACTGTCATTGGTAATTGGAAGCAAGGCGTGATGCGCATGCAGAGTGCATCGGCTCCTGCATAAGCAGGTGTCATAAGAACGCAGGTAAATGTGGAAAGGGGAGTAAGGTTACGTTAGTAGAAGTCCAAGGACAACTGTCCATTAGAGCCAGAGTTCTTGGCATCGGAGACTTGGAAAATGAGGCGCTCGGTAATCCCTCTTGCACATTCTGCTTATCACATGCCTGTTTACTATGTAATTTGAAAACTCAGAGTCAAGCAATTGAATTAATGAGCTTGCACTGAGGAAAGCAGGGTCTGCTAGCTAGCACACATGTCAGCATTATAGAAGTTTGGTGTTTTTCCTTGAATCTTTATTTTTGTCACCCTTCCTGAATTAATGCCAGCTCTGAGACTTTTTTTTTTTACTTGCTACAGTGATATTAATTGATGTGAGTAGGAATAGTCTCAAAGTAAATTTTCTCTTAACTAAGGTAATTTCAGTCAATCCCAGTAGTATCTGAGTTTTGCTTATTAAACAGAAAAGTTTACATTCGGTATAAAGTGTTCTGGGTTGTACAAGTTAATAGAATGCTGTATGGGAATAGTCCAGGTAAGGGAGCTCATACCCATGTAGGTTTTGAGGAACAGGAAGCTTTGTTGTTGTTGGGTAAAGTCCTTAGAAAGTTTACTAATAGGGCGTGGTGGGGGAAATGAAGGGCATGCAGTGGGCGGCCTCTCCCAAGGGCCTGCACCCCCAAAAGGGTCCTTTTCCACCCATGGCTAATAGGACTGCTTTATAGAGAAACTATTTCTGGGGCAGGATTGTTAAGTATGTGGGTCCCTGTGCTGTGCTTCTGACTTCTGCTGGACCAGCTGGTGATTTGTACCAATGATCTTGTTTTAGCCAAACTCAGGCCCTGAACTGGTTTCGTCCGAAGATGAGAAAAGTGACACTGAAGATAAAGAAGAGACAGAGTTGGGTGTCATGGAGGATCAGCGTAGTGTAATTCTTCATCTCATTTCACAGCTCAAACTGGGAATGGATTTGACCAAGGTAGGTTGGCTTGTCCACTGGGTTGTGGCTAGTGGCTTGGGTTCCATCTCCCTTCCCAGCCCCACCCCCAGCCTTCCCTACACCCATTCTCTTCACCATGGTGAGGTTGGGAAAACAGAGTGGGGAAAAGGCCAGAATGGGCCTCGGGCACAGATATCCCAGGTATGATTTGAAAGGCTGTTTTTTATGTTAATACTCATCGCAGAGTGTGAGCCTTGCATTCGACTCTCCAGAGGAGCTGCTGCCTTAGCAAGGCAGGGGGAGCATGAGGAGAGGCACAGGGGTGGGCAGGGGAAGTTCAAGATAGGACTCCTCTGTTTCCTGCCGTGTTCTAGAGAAAATTGAAGGTGTTAGAGACAGAGGCGGCATGTTGGCTGCAGACAGAACAATGGGGGGAAGGAAAATGGCGGACCCAGGAGTGAGGCCCTCGTGTGCCTGGCCACGGCCCGCTGCCAGCCGGCACTAGCTTCGACAGCTAGTCCCCTACAGGTGGCCTTGTTGAGGACTCGATCCTGTGATCCGCCTGCATGGAAACAGATCTGCCGTTCGACAGAAGTGCTGCGGGCCCTTCCTGGTGCTGCGCTCAGCCAGGATTCTCCCTGAGGGACAGCATCTGGAGAACCCGGGGTCCCGACTACCGATGGCCAGTAGATGGGCCCACAGAGGTCTGCCCTCACCCTGAGCGGGGCTTCATTCTGGAGGCAAGCAGGGAAAATGTGTGTAGCTGAAGGGTTATATGGTGGCATGGAGGTGGGGTGCCCACCCGGTTGTATTTATAGTCAGATACCGAATCCCAATGCCTCCCTGGAAGTGTGTGGTGAGATGAGGAGGAGTGAGCAGGGCTGTAGAGGGACAGCAACTGGGGAGAGACCCGGGGTGGGCTGGGGAATGGAAGGTCTAGAACCTGAAGGCCAGCCCAGCAAACATGGGCATACTGGAGATGGTCTGCACACCTAAAGGCATCGCCCATGGACACTGCCTCGATGGCACTTGGCCGGTCTGGCTGCTGTGAAGGGGCTGGACCCCCCAGGCTCCCCTCAGGCTGTGCTGGAGGCCAGAGAACAAGGAGGGGAGGGCTGGGTGTGAGAGATTCTTTGAAGAGGAAGATTGCAAAATGGTGATGACCACTCAGGGGACACAGAGGAGTTGGGAACCTCAAAGATGACACAAAAGCCTTTTCTGCAGAATGTTTTCCGGTGTTGATGTGAGTGTGTCTGATGTTCTGGGAGAAAGTGGCACTTTAAACAAAGCCAGTGGCTTCACACGGGGGAGGCCTGACCCCAGAAGGTTCCCTGCCCTGGCCGCTCCCCGCCCTCTTCTCGGATCCGCCCGTCCCCGCTGGGAAGACCTGCTCTGCATTATCCTGCCTAATTCCCTTCCTTTCGGCCTCGTAGCTCTAGAATGCTCCTGGCCTCCTCACTAGAGGAATCGTTTGAATGCCTGCCTTAAAAGCCACCTCTTTTATTCTCGTGGATTCATGGACCCTTGAGAGTAGAGCTTGAGTTAAGATCTGGTGGAAGGAATTATGGGTAATAACGTACACGAGTATGATCTAAAACCACGTTTTTAAACTGTGGGCCATGACCCATTTAGTAGGCTATAAAACCAATGTAGAGGGTCAGGTGATCATTTCTAAAATATGAAATCAAATAACAGAAAATCTCAGAGTGCCCTGCACATGAAATTTTTATTTTAGTTCGGTTGATACGTGTGTGCTGGGTCACAACGTAAAACATATTGTCCTTGTGGGTCATATTAAAAAAATATTTCTAAAACAGTGATGTAGAAGCGTGGGTGATATAGGAAAGAGAATGTCAGAGTCGCTGGAATTGTCCAGGTCAGATGTGAAGTAATACAATAAAAGACTGAGGGGACTTTCTTACAGCAGGTTGAGGGTCTCCGAGATCTCGCATTACAGCTCTTTTATTTTACAATAAATCCTAGGAACTGTGTATCTGCTGTTGTTATTCTGTTAGGATATGATTGCTTTGCACTTCTGGAGCCGTGGCTCATTCCTAAAAGAGCAAACGTTACGTTTATCCAATACTCAGTTGGCTGTTTGAAAGAAGAGCTTGTCTGGCCCGTAGTTGATTCACTTTTCTACTGGGGACAAGCTATTATTTGACAGCCAAGGGGAGGTTTGATGAGCCGGCGTACGTGTGAGAGGAGGCGGTAGACCTTCCACTCCGTCCCAGAAAGCTTGATGAAAGGCCCTCTTTCCTGATTGTGTCTTTTTCTCTTCTTGACATTTGCCCGTGTCATTAAGTTAAGCTTGTGCTAAATGGGCAGTGGAAGAACTTAGCCCAGATGGAGCGTCTGACAAGGAGGCACCTGGAGAGGAAAGTCTTCTTTGGCTTAAGAATGGAGCCCTGGTCCCTCTCCATAAAGCAAGTGTCTTGCCACATCTTTTAGGAGGTGGGTAGTGTTGACGCCTCTACAAGTCACAGTGTGCCTGGGCATCTGGTGCCATGTTTTGCCTCAGTTAATGAACTGTGGTCACCAGACAGGGCCGGTTTTGTGGGTGTGGGACCATTGGCTTCCCACAGCCCCCCCATGGTCAGAGGCATCCCATGCTCGACTGAAGGATCTGC
This sequence comes from Mungos mungo, assembly GCA_004023785.1. NCBI lineage: Eukaryota > Metazoa > Chordata > Mammalia > Carnivora > Herpestidae > Mungos > Mungos mungo. Next base: position 15,956 of record PISW01013278.1, read on the forward strand.
AGTTGCTCTCTCTCTCTTGAAGTTCTTAATAATTATGAAGAAGGGACTCCCATTTCCATTTCTCACTTTGCCCCACAATCTGTGCGGCTGGTCCTGCCTCTAGAAGCCCTCCTGTCTGCCCTCCTTCCTCAGCCGGGCTCCCGTGACCGCAGGGTGCTGGTGACCACCTCCGCTGGGTGACCTGCTGCATTCCCACAGATGGTGGGTGGCCTGAAAAGGAGGCAGCGAGGGAAGGGAGGAGCCACAGAAAGACAGTGGGCCTCAGAAGGGCTCTGTGTGTTAGGGACATTTAGGTTGAGCCTGAAGGATGAGTGGGCGGTCGTGGAAGGAGTGAGAGGAAGGGCATTCCTGGTAGAGGGAGCAGTGTGGGCAAAGCTGGAGAGCAGAAGGCCGTGTGGCCAGAGGGCAGCGTGTGCTGGTGAGCGGCATGGTTGAGCCCGGACTGGGTAGTGGTGTCAGATCCCGCGGAGACGTGTGGGCCCTGTGAACGAGGGTGAACTTGATCCTGAGGGCAACAAGAAAGCTTCGGAGGGTTCCACGCGGGTGAGAAGCGCCACGCGGTGTTTGGGAGCTGCTCTGCTCCAGCCTGGGCTCCGGGAGCGGGGGGTGTGCAGCTTGGCCATCTGGGACCTTTCGACCTAGTTTTCAGGAACTCGAGAGACAGCATTTAGTAGCGCGTATGCTGCATGTTTGTTGAGCAGCGAACCTGCCAGGTGGTGGTCTAGATACCGGGAGTGCGGCGGTGAACCACCGTTCCGATTCCACGCCCTCCTGGAGCTCATGTGACCACAGCCGGAGGCGGCGGTAGACGAGAGACCAGGAAGGGATACGGAGATGGCAAGGGCAGCAAGAGCAGCAGAGCCCGGCCGTGGGCGGCGGGGACACTGCTCAGGGCGGGCTCTCCCAGGTGACGCCGGAGTAGACACGAGATTCGGGTGAGGGCGTCAGCAGAAGGCTGCGTGTGAAAGAGCGTCTGGCCAGCGGGGACAGCGGGTGCAAAAGGCCCTCGATGGCCCTTGTTTGGCATTGTGAAGGCAGGGAGGCCAGTGTGGTTGAATCAGAAGGAACTGGTTGGCAGGAGATGAAGTTGGTGAGACAGCAGGGCTGGCTCAGGGTAGGGGGGCTTCCTAGGACGCTGTGAGGACACCGAGTGACGTGGTGGCTGCTCAAGGGTTTTGAGCAAAGGAATGCATGGCCTTTCTTGTACCTTTAAAGGATTATTTTGACTCTTGTGTTGGAAGGTAAGCTGATGCAGGGGCGAGTGGGGGGCAGGCAGCAGGGGGAAGGGTAGAAACGGAGGGGATGAGAGATGACAACGGAGTGGCAGATGTCCCAGTGGGATATGCGTGTGCTGATCGCACGTGGACTGGACGTGGCGTGTGAGGGAAAGACTCTTCAGATTGTGATCTGAGCGGCTGGAATAGCAAACACTAGAGCTGCCATTGGCTTGAGTTGCCCGTCGCTGAGGAATTAAGTGCCACAAATGTAGCAGCTTAAAATATCCAGTTTGCTTGATCACGGCCCCACCGTCTGACTGGGCTCAGCCGGGCACTGCTGCCGGCGGTCTTGCCAACAGTCACTCCGTGTCTCTTGTCAGTTTGCTGGTTGGTTGTGGGCTGGACATGGTTAGGACAGGTGGGTCTCTTTCTCCATGAGGTCTTTGGATCTCTGTCTCTCTTTCTCTCTCTCTCTCTCTCCATGTATCCTTCTCACATGGTCTGTCCAGTTGGGAAGCCAGACATCTTACATGGTGGCTCAAAGTTCCCATGAGGACAAGAGTGAAGCTGATAAGCCTTTTTCAAATTTAGACTCCTGGGTTCACCTGGGTGACTCAGTTTGTTGAGTGTCTGACTCTTGATTTTGGCTCAGGTCATAATCTCATGGTTTGTAAGTTCAAGCCCTACTTCGGGCTCTGTGCTGACAGAGCAGAGCCTGCTTGGGATTCTCTCTCTCTGTCTCTCTCTCTCTCTGCCCCTCCCTCTCTCTCTCCCAAAAATAAATAAATAAGCAAACAACAATTTAGAAAAACTCCAAAGCCCCAGAGTGGCACAGTGTCACTTCCTCTGTACTGATCAGAGCAAGTGTGCCTTCCAGGAGCTGTGATGCATTGGAGGCCGCCAGCGCCACACATGACCACGCCCTCTGCAGAGAAGGGGGCGGGATCATGGGAAGAGCTAGGGTGCACGGGGAATGGCCGGAGCTGGATTACAGCAGAGTTGAGGTTTGCTCAGTTAGTACCACGGAGGGAGAAAGTGGCAGCGGCTGGTGGGGGGGTCAGAGGGAATAAGTGTCAGGTGGGGCCATGGACTCTATACCAGTGTGGCAGGAAGGGAGGGCTGAGAGAGAGAGAGTGGTGGACAGAATAGGGTCCGCAGGCTGTCAGTCTTGGTGGGGCTGGGGTGAGACAGAGTGAGGTAGGAGGTAGAGAGAGGAATGCTTCAAACTGAGAGACGGAGGAGGGTGGCCACTATGGATAGCTCCGAGGTCTAGGGTGTGCCGACTTGTGACCTGCGTGGATTCTGCTGGGAAGGGGGTGGTTGGTCTAAACTCCAGTTGTACAGGATCGGCGGGGAGGGAGATATTCTTCAACAGTGGATTTTGAGCCTTTCTAGGTGGCACGGCTGATTCCATAGAGTCGGTGGGAGTTTCAAGGATACAGAATGTGGTTAAAAGTAGCGCAAGGCAGGGGCGCCTGGGTGGCTCAGTCGGTTAGGCATCCCGATTCTTGGTTTCCGCTCAGGTCGTCAGATCTCAAGGTTTGTCGGTTCAAGCCTCGCATCAGACTCCACACTGACAGTGCAGAACCTGCTTGGGGTTCTCTCTCTCTCCACCGCTCCCCTGCTCGTGCGTGTGCATGCACTCTCTCTCTAAATAAAAATAAACTTAAAAAACTTAAAAAGTGCAAGGCAGAGAGAGGGAGGATTGGGCTCTCCTCAGGCAGTGAGGCCCCAGACCCTGAAGATCTATGACGCCTATCCCATTGTTACCTGAAACGGCCCGCCTCGTGGTGGGTATGGAGCCAGAAGACAGCCACGCCAAAGTCTAGGAAGAAGGAGGATTTTGCTTGCAACAAGTAAGAGAGAACACCAGGGATCTTCCCCAAAGCAGCAACAAACTTGGGGAAGGTTAAAGCTAAGGGTGAAACGTGTTCACGAAGGGACGTGTGCCGTGAGGAATACAGCACGGAGTTGGGGCTGAAGTCCTTGCAGGGTGACAGCGTTCAGGTCAGTCAGGCGGGCCGGCCAGGGTCAGTCTCCCCAGTTCTCTGGCTCCAGTTGGTCTGGTCTCTGAGTGCTCAGAGGACAGGTAACTGAAGAATGGGCATCACGTCCACTGATGTCCTGTCTCTGACCAGGCGTCTCCTGCGCTGATGGCGGCTGTCTGTTGGTACCTTTTTTCACAAGGTGGCAGGTGGGGGTGCCTAAAATGCCTTGTTTTTTTTTATATCAAGAAAGCTATGTCTCCTTTTTATTTTTCCAGGGACCTCTAACTTTCGGCCTACCCCAGCAATTACAGTAGATAAGATTCTTGCTGTGAGAGAGAAGCTTGCCCACACAATTCTTAAACGTCTGTGAATTCTTAAAGAATCACTCGAATTGTTCCAGGAGAACTGTTTGTAAAACCGGGGGGTGGTTAGTGCCTGCGTGTAGCCTGTTGACCCCTCGCTTCGCAGATCCCACGGCAGCAAGCAGCCGTGTGCCCGCCGGCAGGTTTGAGGCAGAGAACGCTGTCATGACCCGCGTCGTCTCTGATGGCTGCCTAGCCTTCCACCAGGTTGCCACATGGTCAGGTCTGGCCTTCACTGGTCACGTGTCTCTGCGGCTTCTTGATCCTATAATGAGATAGTAGACATCTTTGAACATACAGGTTTTCTCCTTTTTGTTTTGTTTTTTGGTTTTCTGTTTTAGTTTTTGTTTTGAGAGAGAGAGAGTGCACACATGAGTGGGGGAGGGACGGGGGGAGAGGGAGAGGGAGAGGGAAAGAGAGAGAGAGAGAGAGAGAGAGAATGAGAATGAGAATCTCAAGCAGGCTCCACACCCAGCACAGAACCCAGTGCAGGGTTCGATCCCAAAACCCTGGGATCATGACCTGATGAAATCAAGTCAGACTCTCAACCGACTGAGCCACTCAGGCGCCCCCAGGCTTTCTCCTTTGATTGTTTTATAAGGCTAAATTTCCAGGTTTGCAAAGATCAGTCTTGCTGTGCTTGAGCTCCTCCTTCAGAGGGGAGATTTTTTTGAGAAGGGGCAGAAGAGCCTGGGTTTACCCTGGAAATGAACCCGGTGCAGCTGTGGATAGTCAGTGTTCTATCCCCCCACGTACCGCATCCGCTTCCCTTCCCGATGCCTTTGGCTTTTCTCTCCGAATCTTGTTTTTAATATGCTGTCTAGTAAAGCCCACTTCCTGTCGTGAGATGCTTGCCTTTTAATAGAAAGCCGAGTCGCCCGCTGGCTTCTGAAGCTTGTCTGTAGGAATTGGTGTCGTGGAGGGGGGCAGCGTGTGTCCTGTCCACACTTCCCTCTGTCCACACTTCCCTCCTGTGCGCGCTTCCCACCTTGGTTATTGGCAGGAGCTCGTCAACGCTGCTTTTCTAGGAAGACTTCCAGCGAGTGACGGTGAGTCTTGTGGCCTCCTCGGGGCAGCGAGGGACCCAGCCTGGGCCTTGACCCAGCAGAGCTGGTTCTCATTCCAGCTCCCTGCTTATTTGGCCTTTCTGGGCTTCAGTTTTCTCCTCTCTAAAATGGAACTGTCATACCTGCTCACGGTTACTCAGAAGAGCAAACGAGCTGATGTGAAGCCCGAAGCGCTGTACCTGGCTTGAGTTCCGCATAGGGCTTCGGTTCGAAACATTCACACATTCTTACCGCACGTCTTCTGTTTTACACAGCTGTTTCTCCTTTTTCTCAAATAATTCAGCATTTACGGAAGCATCAGAGGTGGTCCCAAGAGTTGCTCTGGTCATTGAAGCTTTGTCTTCAGGTTTGTCACTGAAAGGTTTTGTGACAAGTTTTTGTCTGATCTCCGCTGTTCTTAACTTCCATGGGTCTCTAGATGAAGATGCTGATCCCTGATCATAACAGCCGCCCGCAGAAGGAGCACGCACTGTGCGCCAGGTGGGCGCCGGGCCAATTTTACACTCTCATGTCACCCTCACAAAAAACCTAGAAGGTCGGTATTCTAATCTTCCCTGTTTTTCAGCAGTGGAATTGAGTCTCGGAGAGATGACCTTGCCCAAGTAGACATGACGGTAGCTACTAAGAGATGAATGAATGTCAGCTCACGGCTTCCGACTCCCTGATGCAAGCCAACCTCTGGGACTCGGAGGGAACCCAGGAGTTCATTTTCACAGATGTGTCTCCCTTGATGTAGTAAATATCTTGGAAAAAGTAAAGTTTTATTTCAAACCCTTTCCATCCGGTCAAAGTCTTCACGAATGCTTCACGATGTTCCAAGCGCTGTGAGGGCACGCGAAGCTAGCTGTGAGGAAGGCGGGGGAGCAGCCCATGGGCTAAGGAGAGAAACCTTTGTCAGTGGGATCGGCTGCCCTTTATTGTGTAAGGTTGGGTTTCTGGGTACTTCCTGGTTTCCTTAAAGGATTGCGAAGATCAGTCTCGGTGGGTAGTTTCCGCCTCTCTGTGCTTGCTCGTTTGCACTGGCTGCGTCTGCCAGTCTAAGGACAGAGATTCTTAAGATTATTAAGTCAACTGATGTTTCCTTGGAGAAAATTGCACCTGCTCTCGGCCTTGCTTTGCAGAAGCTTTCTGTGTTCCCCTATTAGGGGAAAGGACTCTCTTTCTGGGGGCCCTCTGACTTTCTCGATGGGAGATCCATTATTTCAAAGTTCTAAGAGCCCAACCTGACAAGTAGTTACTTACTTCTAGATTGATGCAACCTTAAACGTAATTAATTGTTTGCCGAGTCCGGAATGCAGATCTTCGCTTTTTTTTTTCTTGTCTTTCCCCCAGAGTAGTAGTTCATTGTCTTAATTATGTTAATGGGAGAAAAAGCAGCCCTTATTGATGGCTTGATAAATCTGCAGTAGGGATTTCAGCCATTTGGATGCTGTCGTTCTGAACAGCTGGGCCATCGCTCACGTCTCCATTGGAGGCAGACAGCCCCGTTAGCACTCCGCACGTCTTGGCTCCGAACCTCCAGTGTCCGCTGCCCAAGGAACAGATGATTAAGTGACTTATTTGTGAAGGCACGCACACACACACGGCAGGGAGATCGTATGAAAGACAGAAATCGGCTTTCACGAAAAGTATGTTACCTGGGCCGAGATGTCCAGGATGCTGGTTCTTGAAGCCGTGGATCTGGTATTCTGCACAAACCGCCACCAAGACAGATGGACAGTTGATGGGAGAAGAAATAGTCATTACATTCCCAGTCCATTCTCCTCTGTCTCTCCAGGTTTTCTGCTTTTTCCAGATCTGACAAAGCTGCAGCCTGTTTCAAGTGTAGAATATATACCTAGTGGGTTGGACTGGCTGTTGGCTGTGAGACCACATTCCCTGAGACTGCAATTTGGGGAGGGTTGCCTCTGAAAATTGGTAAGTTCTGGGGCACCTGAGTGGCTCAGTTGGTTGAGCATCTGACCTTTGATTTCTCAGCTGACTCTTGATTTTGGCTCAGGTCAGGATCCCAGGGTCATGGGATGGAGCCCCGTGTCTGGATCCACTCTGAGCAAGGAGCCCGCTTAAGCTTCTCTCTCGCGCTCTCCCCTGCTCATGCTCTCTTTCACATTAAAATTTTTTTCTTTTTCTTTTCTTTTTTAATGTTTTATTTATTTTTGAGAGAGAGAAAGACAGCACGAGCAGGGGAGGGTCAGAGAGGGAGACACAGAATATGAAGCAGGCTTCAGGCTTGAACCCATGAACCATGAGATCATGACCTTGAGCCGAAGCCGGACGCTTAACCGAGTGAGCCACCCAGGCGCCCCATGTGCTTGCCTTTCTTAATTGCCAGTGGTCTCCCTCCTGGTGGTAATTGCTTGGGATGGGTGGATTGCTTGGTCATTCTGGGAGAAGTAGAGTGGACTAGAAGGTGGGGCCCATGTGCCACCCTGTCCTCTGTGTCACTTCCTGCCCCCCACGTATGACAGTAGGTGAGGTGGCTCAGGCTCTCTGTGGTCTGTGCAGTGAACTCTAACCTCTCTAGTCTGCTGAGAGAGAGAAAAGGCCCCCATTAGCCAGAAGCAGATAATCGGGACGTGTCAGGGGTAATGGGCAGAACTTCGGGTGACAGTTGGGAGCTCCAGGGTTCCTGCGTGGTGCCTTCCCTCCCCACCCCCTATCACTGTCCCCTCACCTGTGAGATCGGGGCGTTGGTCTCCTATCGGCCTGAGTGTCCCTGTCAGTTCTGATGTTCAGGGATATGGAGTGCTGAGTGGAGTTCTTTTTCCTATTTATTTTGTTTTAGTCCCCCAGCTCCGGAGTTCAGAGATGCTGAGTGGGGGAAATGCCTTATGTTCTTGCCCTTCTCACAAGTCGGTACTGAGAGAGCAACCACTGTAGCCACTTCTCTCCCTGTGGTTTCTTTTTTCTTTTTTTTTTTTAATGTTTACTTATTTTTGAGAGAGAGAATGTTTGGGGGAGGGGCAAAAAGAGAGAGAGAGAGAGTCACAGAATCTGGAGCAGCTCCAGGTTCCAAGCCGTCCGCACGGAGACCAGCATGGGGCTTGAACCCACGGACCGCGAGGTCATGACGTGAGCTGACATGGGACACATAACCGAGTGAGCCACCCGCGTACCTCTCTTTCCATGTGAGTTCAATCTTAGCTACAAACTTGAGAATTTGTGACCAGAGAAGGTGCAGCCCACAGGTGCAGAGATGGATGCAAGTCAAGGCCACGGAGTCCCCTTCCTGGGAGCTGTGTCTGTCAGGGCTGACCGCCCTCCTGATAATTCTGTCCTTTCCCACCCTGGTTCCCTCATGATCACAGGGGCCTGCCAGGGATGGGAGGCAGCAGGAAATGGAGTGGCTTGGGGAAGGCCTGGAGGTGCCGACATTTGTGACTTCTTTTCCTTTTCAGTTGGTTTGGCCTCATTGGGCGTATTTCCAAGGCTGTGTAACTCCCTTTGGCTGAGCTCCCAGGGAGACTTTGGGTGGCTCTGGGGCAGGAGAGGGAGCAATGATGAGTGTTTGGGGCTGCTTCTGTCCCCCCTTTACTCTGCCGTTGGTCACCTGTGTGGGGGGAGGCCATGGGGAGAAGCGGCGGCCTGGTCCCTGTTGGAAGAGCAGATGGAGGGCCTGTCCCCACACAAGACACAGGAAGTAGTAACAGTGGCATCTGAAGCCCGTTGTGAGCCAGAACGGACTCTCGAGGGCCCCTCACATCCTCTAGCCAGATCCTCAATTTCGTCAAGTTTTGGCTGAAAGAAAATGAAGAAATCTCCATTAATTTGCATACTGTGTTTTAAATAATGTTTTTCTGTTCCAGTATGTTGTAAAAGCCAAACAGAAAGAGACTCAGGAAAAGAATGTAAAAATCGCTCAATCGCACCACAAAACACGTTAACATTTGGGGTCTTTTTATGACCCGAGGACTGTGTTACATGTTTAACTTCACAGTCGGCTGCTTTTTTACCTAATGCACGCACATGTACTTTTCCTCCGGCAGAGTATTTAATGGAAAGAAAACCGTTAATAAAGATGCCGGTACCACCTCCCCAGTGGGCTGGGCTTTCTCCTGCCTGCCTGTCCGTCTCTTCCTCCCAGGACATGTCTCTTCCATTGTCCATCCATCGGTTGTAGGAAAGGTGTCTGAGCAAACTGGGGGTGGGGGGAAGGGGGCAGATCTGTAAGCCCTTTGATATGTGTGCTCAGTGTTTTCTCAAGAGCTGGGGTCTCCTGGGTGAAGGAAAGACAGACTCCGTCATGTAAGGAAGGAGTGTCAGCCTGCTCGTGGCTTTGAACCCTGTGGCTCCTCTCCCCGCCTCTGCGAGGGTGACAGGGAGGAGCCAGCAGGCCACGGCCAGCCGTCTAGCTTCAAAATCCTGTGACCCCAGATGAGGAGGGGAGTGCGAGGCGCTCCGGGTCAGCGTAAGGTGCCCTCCGCAGCACGGTGGATGGGTGTTAATACCCCAGTAGTGAAGTCACGGGAAGATCATTGTAGAGCATGAGACAGGCTGGCTCTCTCCCGCCCATCAGCGATAGTGATGAGCAACCTGCCCTCCAGACCAGTTTTAGAATGTCCTTCATTTGTGTTGACCGACCTCCTCCCCGGGGTTTTAGGGGCACCTGAGTGACCCTCTGGATCTCTTTTGGATCAAGGAGGAGCCTCTTTGTCCTGTCCCATCCAGATTTCTACTCTTTCATAGTGGTGCTGATACCAGACCTAGGAGTGGCCGCTGTGCTAGTCTGTTTTCCAGAAGATTCTGTATTAAGGGCCAGCCCACTTCTTTGTAACTTCTGCTTATTTCTTCTGGCCCAGCCTTGCACGGCAGCCTCTGTAAATGACCCCTCTCCTCCACGACAGCTCTGGGGACGTTTGCTTGCTGATTGGCCTTGCCTCCCAGAGGCCCGGGCCAGGGGCCAGCTTCTCACTCCAGCTCTGCCTTGATCACATTGGGATTATATGCTACTCTTCTAACCACGATCTCCAAATAGGCACTCTTAGTGGTGGTGTGTGCTGGGCTACCTGGACCCCCTTTGACGAGGTGCCAACAAACGCCCAGCTGCCATGTTTGTGGGGACGCACGGAGCACCCCTGTGGTTGTGTCTGGTGTCGGGAAGAGAAGGAAACGGCCCTTCCGAGCTGTTTTCTTCATCTCTAAGTAAGAAGGAGTGACAGTGACAGAGGGTTTTTTGCGACAGCGGTAGAGAGGGACCCAGAGACTGCTCTTCTGTCCAGGTGAGCAGAGAAGAGCCTCCCAAAACCGTCTTGTCCACCATGGTGGGTTGGCCTTGTGCCGCCACCATGGCCACTTCTCATTTATTTGACATCTTGTCCCCTGCTTTGTCACGTGTATACAAATCAAAAGAGACCGTTCTCTGGCTTACGTCTTGATGGAGTTGCATGACAGCAGCCTCGAGGACTCCCGTCTGACTCTGTCCCCTTCCACATGTAGGTGGTGCTTCCCACGTTTATCCTGGAGAAGCGCTCCTTGCTGGAGATGTACGCAGACTTCATGGCGCACCCCGACCTGCTGCTGGCCATCGCCGCCGGGGCCACGCCAGAGGAGAGAGTCATTTGCTTTGTGGAGTATTACCTCACGGCCTTCCACGAGGGCCGCAAGGGGGCCTTGGCCAAGAAGCCCTACAATCCCATTATCGGAGAGACGTTTCACTGCTCCTGGGAGGTCCCCAAGGACAGGGTCAAGCCAAAGAGGACTGCTTCCCATTCTCCTGCTAGCCACGAACCCGCGATGGCCGAGGACCCTTCCCAGAGCTACAAACTCAGGTTCGTGGCTGAGCAGGTGTCCCACCACCCGCCCATCTCCTGCTTCTACTGTGAGTGCAAGGAGAAGAGACTGTGCGTCAACACTCACGTATGGACCAAAAGCAAGTTCATGGGCATGTCTGTGGGCGTCTCCATGATAGGGGAAGGTAAGCCGTGTCATACACTTGATGGAGCTCGGCTCCTCCGCGGGATGTCTGGGCACTGGGTAGATGACGATTCTGTGTGTGGAGTTGCTTTTATTCTGTTTTGCAGCTGGGGGTGAGTGGGTGGTTGGGTAGAAAAGAGGGACAGGACCCAGGTCCTGGTAGTTTCCCAGCAGGGCCAAGGTCATGGACTAGATGGGATGCACTTGGATCTTTACACATTATGTGTGGTGGGGGAGGGCACCTTATGTAGTATTTTTATTTTTAGCTTTGAGTGAATATTAGAGTTGGCTCCAAATCTGGGAAAATGCATTTTTGTTCATTCTCACCCATGTTCTGGCTCCCAGACAGTAGGGATAATGGTGCTGCCTCTTCCAAAAACTTCTGATTGTTCCCAAGGCAAGTCTCTGGATTCTGCTAGGGATTCTGAAGCAAGAACAGTGGAATCACACCACATGTGGATTGCACGTTCCTATTTTAGCAAATTAGCCATGCATGAAGTATTCATTGTTTGAAGAAACCTGTAAAAATCCTTGTTAAATTGAAGTGTCTGGGGCCCTGGTCCTTCAACTTCTTTCAGCCACAAATTCCTTTAAAACTCTGAGACTATAGACTCTTTTCTCAGGGAAAGAAAAAAAATCCAGCACAAAATTCAGCCTTCAGGCAGCCACACGTGGTTCTTGAAAAGCCCCTCCAAACCTCATGAGATAGGAATCCATCTCATTCGCC
>PISW01013279.1:0-27157 GCA_004023785.1 Mungos mungo
TATTAACACTTGTACATTAACTCATTCACTAAACCTATCAAGCTAAATTAGAAAAAGGAATCAAAACAGAAAGGCTATCTGCTGACAGTAGATAATTATCATATACCTAAAGGTTAATGGGTAAGGAGTAGAGAATCCCGTATTATTCTTGCTTTGCTAGAAGGTTCAGGTCTTTGATTTTCCTAGTAAAACTCTATGACTTCAATACAGTTCTCTACTTATTTATAGATACGGTAAGTAAGTGAGCTTGAGTGATATACTGGAGTGGTACCTTATATGGAGAATAGCAATAGTGTGCTAGTAGGAAATGCTTCAAAACCAGATCTCTGAGGGGAGGAAATCACCAATCTGTAGCATTTTTTAGCTTCTATGGTGTAAATACTCCCACTGTGGCCAATATCAAGCTACCAGTATGACATAAACTTACTGGCAGGTTTCCTTCAAAGTTAACCCTGAGCTCTCCGCGGTGGGACAAGCTGGGTCCAGCACACCACATGAAAACAGGTCCTAGTAGACGGTTCTGAGGAAGAGAAGCAACTCCTCTGTTCTGACAGGACTCTCCCTGCCAATGCAAATAGAGCTGTAACTCTTTCTCAAATGAAAAATGTATCTAAACTCTACACAATCATATTTTAAACTTTTGATACTAAACAGTAAAATAATAAGTAAGGTACAAAGTTTGTAGAATTTGAAAACAACTTATATCAACTAAGATTTTTTCCTCGTAAATGTTCTAGATTTTAAATAAGCACATTGTGAAGACAGTTATATAAGAAAGCCACCATCAAAATGTAGTGTGTGAACACACACACACACACACACACACACACACACACAGAGATTTGCACTCTTTTTTGAATACTGCTCAAGTTTTCCTTTCTTGTCAATTTCTTTCACTTTACTTTGAAATTCAATATACGTTGTATAGATCCAGTCTAGAGGAAGTCTGAAATTCCATATCCAGACTTGTCTAAATTACTCAGTAGTTTCATGAAATCCATATTACTTCCCCTTTTCAGTCTAACAGAGTTCTCTTATCAAACATAATTCAAATAGTTGAATTACTACCAGCTTTTTCTGAAGCTTCTGTAAAATGCTTGCTCATCCCTGATTCGGGGGGCCACTCTCTCTAGAGGGAGAAAGTAAGGATTCTGTGACCTGTGAGGCAAATGACCTCCTGGAAAGCACAGCGCCATGACCAACAGGGTCCAACAGCTCCAAGAGCAGCGAAAATGGAAGGGAGCTCTTCAGATGGCTTTAATATTCACATGTTTAGGATCAAAGATAAACTCTGTCAACTTCCAGTCAATGTGAGGGTTTTTTCCTCCTGTTAGAATGGTTGGTATTATACAGATAGGCTATTTGTCACTTCTTCTGGGCCACTACCCACACAGAACGTTCCTCACTTTCAGTGGAATCCTGGGGCAGGCAAGACTTTTTGCAATCCCGTATCTGTGTGAGTTCTAGTAAGTGTCTTGCCCTCCCTGGCTCTCAGAATACGTCCTGCTTTGATTGAGAACATTATGGTCCACCTTCCCCCTGTGGTTTCTATCCTCTCTGAGGACAAGGACAACTATGTATGAATCTATTTGAATTTAAGCACAAGACTGTGTTGGACATATTAACTTCTCTATTCATTGGAGAGGGTATCCGCCCACTGGCTTCACAGAGGTGTCAAATAACATAATGGATATGAAAATTCTATGGAAAAAAAAGAAAGATAAGGGCTTCACAAATGTAAGGCATTATTAATGTTAATTACTTGCAAGTGATATGCATAATGCTCAGATTCAGTGAATTTTAGAGCTGGGAGGAAACTTTATAATCACCTAGTCTAATCTATCATTTCTCTACCACAGCCTAAATACTACAGCCTTCAGAGAGAGAGCTCCTTAAACTGCCTGGATCAGAGAAAAAGTGAGATTCCTTCACATCCAGGTCACCTAATCCCAGGAAAAATGATGACAGTTTTCTTGTGAAAATATAAACTGAGTCCTCAGGGCACGGTGCTAGGCAGGTGCTACGTGGTTTAGGAAACTTCTGAATTGTCTGGTCTTGGTGGCAGTGCCTCAGCTGGCACTCGATTACAACCCACAAGTGGCATCAGTTGGTAGAAACTCAGAGAACAAAAGTTGCCCACCCAACGCCTCAATTAAATTTACCCCTGAGATGTGAGTGCTCTAGCTTCTATTTCTTCAGGTGACCAGAGACACCACTATAGAAACAGGTAAGTATCTATAACCTACATGTCTACTCCCTTTCTCCATTCTTTCGAGCCAGGAAATAGAAGAACATCTACCTTTCGGGCAGTTGGAACATTAAAATAAGCTTATCTGAGAAGAGCATTTAGAAGAGGACCAGGCTAGTGAGTGGTGATAATCCTTCACTCTGTACTGTTATGCACAGCACGCACCCCAGACTGATACAGCCTCTGCTCAATGAGAGTTTGCTGCCTCTATTATTAAACAGATGGTGATGCTGACTGAGTCAGCTCAAGTTCACCTTTACCCCACCCCCTCCAGGCTCTCTGAGCCTAGACCACCTTGTGTCCTACTTGTGGGGTGTCGGTCAAACCCACCCAAAGCCCCACTCTTCCATGAACCCTTCTCCAGCTCACACGGGCACTCAGCCCTCTTTCTTTGAAGCCATCTAGGACACCTGTTGTGTACAACTATACCCTCAGTCAAGACCCGCTGGACACTCAATGCCCAAAACTTTCTACATAGATGCCCTGTCCAATCATTCCAAGGAGATGACTACATGACACCAGTGGATACCTACTGTGTGTTGGATATTCTCACGGATCCTGAGGATGTAAAAGTCATCAGGACTGTTGCTTTCCTTTGAGAGCATCTGAGTATAGAAATTACCTTCCACCCAAGAAATATAACCCCACCCGTACTTATTCAAATCATTTCTAAAAGCACTGGGCTCACAAAAGCTGCTCTAATACTGTCTGATGGATTGAGAGGAAAAAAAGAGAAACCTCTAATTTCCCAGAAGGAGGAGTCACCATCTTGGGCCAAATGATAGAAAAACATAAGCCCTTCATCCTGTCACTCCCCCAAAAGCCTTCTGCTCCAGAATGAGAATACCTCTCATTACATGGACACTGCATTGTTTAAAAGTCTGATTTAATATTTTCCCTTACTTTCAAAGTTCTCTCAGGTCTCAGGCTGCCAAAGGATTGGGCAGAGCAGAGTATTTCTAGTCAATGACAGCATTATCGTATGATTTCCATTAATCCCTAAATGCTGGAAATAGCACACCTTGTATTTAGCAAAAGTCTGGCTTCTTAATACAGCAGTATTAAAGTAGGTATTAGGTGTTTTAGATAGCAGGAGAATCTTACATCCCTTTCCTACCCTACATGTTTTTTTTTTCTTTAACAAAGTTTCTTCTCAAAGTTTCACTTTAAATATAAAATATGTCCTTGTGGAAGCTGTTACAAATGTCACCACTTTAACCGGCCCAAATTTATGGTGGCATTGAATTTTAATGGAGCCATAAATGTCTGATGTAATGGTGATATATGCATCGCAATAAATTGTTATAGAGAAATATAAAAATAAGTGTAAGATAAAAGATTGTGTATAAAATATGTTTTTATATCTCCTTTAATGATTAAAAATCATACAAACTTGATATTCTAAATCACTTGGAATTGCCATTGTGGCTCAGAGAACATTTTCTCCCCTGAAAGTCTTTCCCAGACTGAGTTGATGATGATTCTGTGGTCAGAAATCACATCTGCTTTAATGAGGACATTTAAGATGATTTTTATGTTGACGTGGGAAAAAAAAGTAATTAGCATTAAAGAAGATGGAGATGATGACATCAATGACCCTTAGCCTTGGGAATGGTCCTCTGGCCCTGACAGGATTGATGGGTCTGCGGCCTCATGACAACTCCTGCTGTCTTCAGGGCGACTCTAACACTTGCCTGGTGTCTTGAAGTGACTTGGCAGCTCCAAGGACAGATTGGGAAAGAGGGAGAGGACAGGAGTAAGCCGCAGGAGGTGAGGCACTAGTTGTGGGGGGAAATGAACAGAAGTGGCCACAGATGATGCTGGCTGCTGTCCCAGCTTCACCAGTCACTTGCTTGGATGAGTGCCTCCACCTTTCCAAGCCTTGGTTTTCCCATATGTAAAATGGAGGTGATAACTGAACCAAAGTATGGGCATCTTTATTTTTCACCACCTGTCTCCATTAACCTATTTCCAGTACCACCCCTAATTTTCACTGGAGCATCCATTTCAACACATGATGACTGCTCATCTGCTCTTCCCTCCGGGGTAGTAGGTGGTAAACAGAGCCATCCCTGCAGCCACGGTTATCTTTTCAAGGATGGGTACATAGTCCCTCATCCAAGCCAAGACGAAACCATGACACTTATTCAAACTTTGAAGACAAGAAAAGATACTTTCTTCTCTGTGGACTTCATCCTAAAACAATGTGGGGAGCACCTGGGTGGCTAAGTCGGTTAAGCATCCAACTCTTAATTTCAGCTCAGGTCATGATCTCACAGTTCTTGAGTTCAGCCGCAAATTGACCTCTGCACTGACAGCCTGGAGCCTGCTTGGGATCCTTTATCTCCCTTTCTCTCTGCACCTCCTCTGCTCTCTCTCAAAATAAACGTAAAAAAAATTTTTTTTAATTAAAAAAAAAAAAACATGGACTTGAGTAGCTGCAGGCTTTGTTCCACCATGACAACTATCTCAACATGGCACCAAGAAATGGGAAGAGGAATCAAGAGATCAGGAAAAATACTGGAGCCTGGAGTAGGGTTGAAGTCCCAGGATCCAGCCATGCCTGCAGCCAGACACACTAGGATTTTTCACTTGGATTTTTCACTTGGATGAGTTGATAAAGTCTCTCTCTACTTCTCATGATTTGAGGTTTGGTTTTTGGTCCCTTTTAACCAAATGAGTCCTAAATGATATAATCATTCACGGTTTTGCTGTGAGGATGAGAGAATCCACATCATGTTCTCTGCACAGTATCTGACAAGTCCTCACTAAGCGTTGGCTAATGTTATTAGCATCGTGATAACGACTGTCTGTGGCCAGCCATGTCTGGGGGTCTGCGCTGCACATGTGTTTGGCAGAGCCCCTTCGGGATCTCCAGGGCTCATGCCATGTTTGGTGACCTCCTGCCCTGCTCTTCTCTCACTTCTGATGATTGATTGCCAGGGCACCTGGTGAATATTAACACTGGCTCTGGCTCTCCAGGGAGCCCCCAGACTGTGAAGTTCTGAAAGTCAGCCTCCTCCCTTTGTGTTTGCTTCCTCACAGCCCGGCTCCCCACAGCAGCTCTGACCTCCCACCCTCGGGATGTGGCTCCACTGCCAACAAGCTTTGGGCTTCTGTTTGCTGTGGAAAAATACCAAGTTCAAAGAGAGCTGCTCAGCAGCACTGACCCTCCTGCATCTGGCCACTTGCTCCCTCCTATGGCCTATCATCAGTTCAACCCCATCCCACCCTCTCTGTCTCTAGCTGTGGTTCGCACCCATCTGTTTTTTTTTTTTTTTATCCTTTTTATCCTTCACCTGTGCCAAGGCTTGGGCTTGAAAAGATGGAATTGGAGAGTGCCAAAATGGGCCCTGCTCAGGGTACCGGCTCCCAAGTTCAAGCTGTCTTTTCTACAATAAGAGGGATATTAGTCCCAGGCCCCATGTCTTCCTTTTTGCTCCTGGAATTCCTAGCTTGACATCTTAGAGTGCAGAATAAAAACCAAAGTGGGATCATTATATCTGTCTCTGTCCTGTGAAAAGTTCTCCAGTTTTCTCTCCCTCTAGGTTAAGGTTCCATTTCCCTCCAGATAGATAAGGAACAAGGAAAAATGTTTTGAAAATGGCCACACCTCTGTACCAGTACCCCTTCCCTTTTCGTTTTACTCTAACATGTGTCACCTTTTGATAGTCCCTGTGATTTACTGATTCACTTCTATCATCTGTTTCTTTCCTCTCTTAGAATGCAAACTCCATGGTGTCAGGGGTCCTTGACAGTTTTGATGCTGCTGGGCTCCCAGTGTCTGGGAATGGTGTTGGACACACAGAGCACTGTGTACGTGCTCAACAAATTTATGCTGGATGTTGAATACTTGATTGGGACCAGCCTTAACTTCCAAACTGGATGCCAAGTTCCTCTGTATTCATTTGTTCATTCATGCCCTTCCTTCCTTTGATCTTCCCTTACTCAAACAATTATTTCATATCTACCAACTGCAAAAGAGACCTAATTCTGATATTCAAGGAGCATACAGTCATTAGAGAAAACATCTACTTGAACCAAGAAGGACAATAAGGCATAGTAACTGTTAGAAAAGTTTCAGGATGTTTGCGAAGCAAGGCAACAAGGAGCTTTCTCTAAACTCAGTATTAGTAGGGGGTAGCCTCTCTTTGCCAAAGAGCAGAAACCCATGGAGGCCAATCCTACCGTGAGTTCGTCCATCCTCTCTTGCTTTCTGTTGCAACAGTGATATTCATGAAACCTTTCTAGCCAAGGTTTACAGTAGCCAGCTGATTTCAGCAGAAGTTATTGTCTGGGATGTGACTGTGATAACATTTATAAAAAGCCATAAATAGATTCTGGGTCATGTGCTGTGGGAGCCCCCAGATTCAAATGTCCTCATGAAAATTCTGAAGCTGGACTGTAAACAATGGAATGTGCTTCATGCCTTCTTTAGATTTATGTTTAAAAAAAAGAAAAAGGCTTTATTGAGATATAATTAGCATACAGGTCATCCATTTAAAATGTACAAGTCAATGAAGTTTATTCATAGAGTTCCACAGCCATCAACACTTGCTTCAACTCTATAATAAGGGAAATTCTGAGTAGGAAGGAAAACTCCAAGCACCCTTCACTTAGTGAGAAACAGATTTACTGACATTCAAAAAATAGGATAAAGAGTTAGCCAAATAGGAGCAGAATAATGTGGGAAATTGTGGAGCATGGGTGAGACTAAGTAATGTTAAGCCAAAATATTTTTTCCAGAGTCTTTTTTTAAAAATGATACAGATCTTGTGTGATGTAACACTGCTTGCTGAAGTTAGGCATCCAATGGAAAGGAGACCCATGTTGGACCTCATGTAAATTATGGGAACTACAAGATACCCATTAATGTCAGCCCTGTTTCACCAGGGAGGTGCCTGAGAAAAGGGGGCGGGGGGGGGAGACATGAAGACAGAATCAGAGAGAGAAAGACAGAAATTGAGGAGGAGAAGGACATAGTGAAGGAAGGGTGGGGGAAAGGAGAGAGAGCGATTGAAAAAGAGACAGGAAGACAGATTCACAGACACACAAACAGATGGAGAGAAAGGCAGAGACACAGAGACAGACACACGCAGATGGAGAGAGGGGAGGGGGCAGAAAGAGACAGAGACAGACAGTCAGAGAGATACTGGCACAGGAAAATGCAAAGGGATAGAGAGGCTGTTTAAAATATAAATTAAGAAAAAACAATTAAAAACCTCCATTGCCTTTATCTTGAACTCTTCCCACAGTGATCAAATGCCCTCCTGTGTGCCCTCCAGGCCACCTAGGAAACAGGGCGCCAGAGTCCTTCTCTCACTGGGAAGCAGGAAAGCACGTGGGGGAGGAGGGAGCAGAAGCTGGGACAAGAAGTGGCCCCATATGGCCGTGGGTGGCTGAATCGCACCTCCCCCCAGTGCTACTCTGGTGCACTTTTAGCAGAGTGGGAAGGATCACCGGGAGTGTTGCTTAGTGACAGGTCTGATTCTGAAACAAAGGAGGAAGCCCAGTATTTCAAAGCCCTAGACCCCGAACTTCCCCAAACACAGGTCCCAGCGTCTCTCTGGGATGCTGGGTTCACTTCATCCCTGCATGAAACGGACAGCCAGATGCTGGGTGAATAGGCTCCTGCAAAGCGGGAAAGAGCCATTCCACTGTACGACTGGTAACCACGTGGCCCCTCCCACCATCATGGCTGGTAGTTAGGTGGAATGAATGAGACTGTGGATGCCAGAATCCCTCTGTGTACCACATTCGTCACTGTTCCCTCTGCATACAGGAAGATCACCTTATCGTTCCTGCTTTAAAGAGAAAGTGACTGCCCATGCCTTCACCCACCTGGTGCAAACACATGACATGAATGTTACGTGAGCATGGGCATAGCTTTTTGAACACGGTTCACAACTAGGTCCTTCTCTACTCAGCTGGAAGACGCTGGCATACTTAGTAACAGGGGCACAGTAAAGGTTGGAGTGGAAGCCAGGAGGAAACCAGAGGGGCAGAGAAGGGAAGAATTGATGTACCCAGGCATCTTGAAGAGAATAAGCTGCTTCAAGAGGACAAAGATATGTCTCTGACACCAAGGCCACAGGGTGTCTTTCTATCTGCTAGAAGCTAGTTGAGGTGGGACTGAGGAGAACAAAGCCAGCAAACAGCCCTGTTCTGCTCTGCAGAGCTCAGGCTGGCATTGCCTGGGTTTGGGTAAAAGCCATGGGAACCATAACGCGTGGAGAGGTCTGAAGGCATCTCCTCAACACTATGGACTGCCCTGAGCCCTTCCTTCAGTTTAACTGGGATAAGGATGCTATTAAAAGATAATCCATCAGGATCTTCTAGACAAAGCCAGTATCTCTGTGGCCCCAAGAACATGAGTATGGAAACCGAAGAACGAAGGAAAACTGGACAAACGGGAGCCATAAGGAATGGCCCCCACCATTCCCACCGCTATGGACTGTACGTACTGCTTTCATGAGGGACCTTTCTTGGAGATCACTTCTTTTCTCTTTCTTCACTTTATGTGGCCAGTTTGGTTCAGACAGGTTCAAATGCACATCTGCCAAATCCTGCGCTAAGCCCTGGAGCTGCAGAGAATAGTACCTTATCCTTGCCTGGGATGACATCACTGTCCAGGATCAAAGTTAGGATATAAAGTCATCCCAGGGCCGCCCACATGCAAGTTCGGATGCTTGGCACCAAAAAGGAAGCTGTCAGGCAAGTGCACCCTGAGTCTCATTAACCTGGCTCTGAGCTCAATGGACTTAAGCAAGATTATCAATTCAGCTGAAGATCAGAAGCTGACGCTACTTCATTTCCTTACCAAGGGTTTATTTTGCAATGGCAAGTCTCCATGGGGCTCAATGGAAATCAAGGTTTCAGTGGGGAGAAAACCACACAGTCTCTGACTTGAGCACTCACCAACCATCATGCTCCAGCTGGCAAGGAAAAGTACATTAAACCAAGCAAGGGCTGAGGAAGCAGGAGTTTCTTCCAGCTATAAACAACCCAGGGAAGTGCCTGGGGAAGGATGAGTGTGGACAGACTTTGGAAGAAAGGGTGAGCATGGGAAAGATGGGGGAAGGGAGGAGAAGACCGAGAGAGAGAGTAAAGAGAAGAGAGAGAGGGAGGAAGGAGAAGAGAAAGAGCCAGAGACAGGGAGAGTGATCTGTGCGGGCAGACAAGGGTAACATCGTGAGGGCTGACAGTAGGTATTAAGTGACCATGCTGAATTCAAACACTCTCTGGGCACTGAAGCCTGAATTCCTTGACCTGACCAAGGCCAGGTAAATCCACAAGGCACCACCACTGTCACCGTGCTGCAGCTGTTTCAGTGACAACACTGCTGCCTGGAAGGACAATCTAGGGCTGGAGACACGAGAAACCATTCGCAGGCTGGATCTGAACTTGGAATTGTGGGACACATGGCTATCTATGACAGTCTGCCTCCCCTGGCAAGCTTCCTTGACTCTCCGACTGCTAGATGAGCTTGAGCCCACATGAAGCCCAGAGTTTATGAGCCCTCTGCCTAATTCAGTGGCAGCTGGGAGGGTTTGTTTTTTCTTACATGCCAAAGCGTAACAGTAGAAACCTAATGTCTCAGTCTCAAGTCCTTTTTACCCCCCTAATTCTGAATTCCTGGTCAGTGAAATCTTTAGGTCTAGCACATTAGTACAGTATGTTCCACTACCTGTTTCCTTTCAAAAAGGGACACTGGGGGGGGGGGGCTTGTTTTAGAAGTCAGTTTTATAGAGTTACTTACAGTCAACTGTACCTTTCTAAGTGTAGAGTCTGAGGAGTTTTGACAAACATTCAGTTGTATAAATTTCTATTACAGTCACAACGTGGAATGTTCCCAGGATCCCACAAAGTTTTCCCCAAGTCGATTTTCTAGGTGCCAACTGTAGGCAGGCATTCCCCTCAACCGGAAGAAAGGTACAGTTTGTTTATTTTCTTGTGTGGGCCTCACATTCATGCAGGATCAGGGAAAAAAGACATTAGTGAAGACTTAGAACCACATCATTCATGAATAGTCTCCATAAGGTTAGAGAATAATCCTTGCTTTTCTCCCCAGGGTCCCCCCACCCAGCAGGGTGTCTGGCACTGAGGGGAGCTGTAGTAAACCGTTGGTGAATAGGTGCATGAGAAATATAGAGACTGGACCTTTGGTTAATTTAAAATTAGAAAGTAGTTCGTTGCAAAAAGGGCCGTTATTTTTTTTTCAATTTATCAGTGCAGAAACAGAGACTCAGAGAAGCCTCAAATTACATACAGTTAGAATACCAACTATGCCCTGCGTGACCCCAAAGTCTGTGCCTTTTAGTCGATGACTTGCTACCGTCTTCATTTCTGCAAATCCTGACAAACGCCTCAGAGCCAGCTAGCTCCTATTCTGTGGGCTGAGCCTCCCAGATAATCACGTTACCAAGAAGCTTTCTTGCTCCTAAGTGGCTATGAGCCTTCCCGGGCCACGAGTGTTCAGTCCGTCAGTCACTGTTAGTTTCTATAATTTTAATGAAGAAAGGCTGCTCCCCCCTTGGCTCCAGGTCTTTAAACTCCAGAATTTTAATAACCAACTCCACTGATGATTTACAAATTTCAAGACAGGAATTAGCAGAAAATTCCATATTTCATAGATGCTGAATTGGTCTATTATCTCCATGCAGCAGGTGCCAATTTCCCATCAAATGGTGAAATGCCATAATTATCAGAATTCCATTCAAATTCTAAAAGTAGATAAATAACCAATGGGAATATCATTTATTCATTAGAATATGAAGAAAGGGGAAAATATTACCCTGTTCATGGCTGCAATGAGGCTGTCTTTGCAAGGGAATGCTCAGCTCACTGAGGCACGTTGGAGGATTCTAGATTTATTAAGCTCTCGGGTCCACAGGAGAGAGGAGCTTCCATTAAACACCTGAACAGACGAGATAATGGGCCACTGATTGAGGCCAATGTGTGAGATATGGTGGTGCCTTCTTATTTTTCTTGCAATGGATAGAAAGACACATAACAGAAATCACTGAAAAATGACCATAGACATACTATTTCCTATCATATATACATTTCCATGGAAGGTGCTAGTATTCCTGACAAACTGAAGGTCAAAAAGCCTAAGTCCCTTGCCCAAGGACACACAGCTTGTAAGTGACAGATTCGGGTCGGCCAGTCTCCAAAGTCTATGTTCAATAGGTTACATTCTCAGCAACAGCAAGCTCTCAACATACATCATTTCCTCCCTGACCCTTTTGTCCTACAGCGAGATCCTCAAAGTCCTGAGATGATTTCAGGTTTTCACCTGTCCATAGGGACACTGGACAGGAGCCAGGGCTGTGCAGGTCAAGTTCACCCTGCCACTGTTTGTCACCATCAGTTGAAGGTGAAAGATGGCACTGTGTGTGGGCATCCACAGGAAGGGATATTTCAGGTACGTCCGGTCTGGATGGACAGACTGAAGGGGTCTTGGAACTTTGCTTGAAGCAGAGAGAAGGCAAGGGGGTTAACAGCACCCAGCAGGCAGTAGGAACCCCTGCCCGAGGCTCTTTTCTCTGGGCCTGCTTCCGAGGAGGATTTGACCCAGGCTGACCTCAGGGGTGGGGCTGGCCTGACCACTGGTCCACTGCAGAAGGAAGGAGTGTGGGTCAAAGAAGGCCAGGGTCCTGACATGCTGGTGGTTTCTTCGGCAAAAGAAGAGCTGTTGTCCAGGGCAGGGTGGTACAAGATATCCAAGGCCCCAGTCAGAGAGGAGGTTGAGATGGCGGGGGCCATTTAGCAGTATTTAATTTAGACAGGGCAAGTCACAGCATGGCTCACGAAAAGAAGGTCAGGCCTGACAAATCTGCTTGAATTCTCTGAATACACCTCAGAATTGGTAGACAATGGTTCCATAATGGGCAATTTATCTGCATTTCAAGGAGGCATCTGATCTAGTATGACAAAACTGATTGATTTGCAAAGGCCAATATGGCACGTTAGCAAAGGGAAATTAAACTGGGACCCAAGAAATATAAATCAGAAAAATCTATTCCACATGCAGAAAAAAAGGGCTTCTTTTTAAAAAAATAAGGTAGAGAAAATACAAAGGAGGTTGGGAGAAGCAGGATTCAGGTTGGTCGAAAGTCTCCCTCTAAGGTCAGTCATGTATTTTTGCTGGCCAGCCTCAGGGATGTCATTTAGTATGTGGTTAGCCAGGACGAAGAATCAACTCCCACCTGCAGATAACCTACTAAACCCAGCGGCCTCATCAGGCCGGGTGCCAGGCAAGAGACTGAGAACCTCGAGAGCTGGTATCCCAGACCAGCCCCGATGGGGGAGAAGGCACCTGGTTGTGCCGTCCTGAAGCACAGGCTCTCTGCGCAGCAGTGATGGCAACTGGCCCCATCACTGGTCCTGACAGGTGAGCAAGCCACAGGCCCTCTAACGGTTCTGCCACTTCTCAGCTATATGGCTGTGGACCTTGAACTGCCTCTCCAAGTGTCCTTGTATGGGGAAGATAGAGATCATGTGATCATTCTTATAGCTCAAAGGAGAGACCCACAAAGAGGTCCTGGAAGACAGGGATTTATCTTAGGCAAGGGAGTTCACAACATAAGGAACTTTTCTAAAATGCTCATTAACCAACACGCTATCCTTCTCTGAAATGTGTGTCAGGAATCATGGAAGATGCCCCAAATATCTAAGTGTTAGAGACAAGATTGGAGCTATTTGCCCTCACTCCACTCTGGCATCTCCCAACGGAGGACTGATCAGAATGGAGTTTGCCATCCAGGATGGAACATGCTTATTGGGCAGAATTGACCAAAATACCTCCCACTGCAATGGTCTTCCCCAAACCCAGCCTATAAATGTTTGCTTCCAGAGCCATGTTAATGATGCTGATTTCACTGCATATACACAGCACAGATCGTAAGGACTCCATCTGAAACTCAAGGGAAGGTTTCTCAGTAAGATTCTAGGGCAAGATAAGCAGTAGAGAACTTTTATTTTCTCCAGGAAATAGGCAAAGAATATAAAGCATCAAGTAGGGTGTCACAGTGTTACTTAGTAGGTACATGAACTTTCCTTTCCCCTCAATTTCTGTCATTCCACCCAGTGCTCTGTGTGATGGCAGAGGACAGGGAGAAACTACCTCATGAGGACTGCACTTAAGGGAACTGAAGTTCCAAGAATTCAAATGCCTTCCCTAAGCTCTCATAGCTAGTAGACCTGGGTCCGGGATTTAACCCCCTGCAGTCCAGTTCCAGACTTCCTGCTTTAACCACTACACTATCCTGTCTCCCTGAAGATGGAGACAGAGAGACTCAGGGAAGGTCCAAGTTTGCTCCTGCAATGATGCCGCATGCCTGTACCCCAGCATCACCTCCCCAAACGTTAGGGCAGCCAACTTTGGACCTAATTCCACTGAGAATTTTGGGTGGACAAGGGCTCCAGTCACTCTGATAACTACCCTACACCCAGATCTTGTTTTCAGGGCTTTTTCAGTCTCTGGACCTTTGCTTAGGTCACTGCTCCAAAGAAGGACTCTTGTCAAAATTATATGAAGCCCTTGAGAAAAGAACTTTACAAACTTAGGATTACAATGAAAAGCACAATATTTTTGTCCTTCCACAACAGGGTGAGGGAGAGAAATAATTTCATGTGGTAGGCAGTCTACACCCATGCACATGCATGGATTTGTGCACACATGCACACACGCGCACACAGACACACACACACACACACACACATGGCTCCACTAACACTGGGAGCAATCAACACCAATATTCTCCTCTGAATGTGGCCATTCTAAAACAGTGTCGTAAGCAGTATCTATTTTAAAAGATGTACATGTAGGAGCTACTTCGCTGTGGAGAGAGCAGTGGAACAAGATCAATCTAGCCGCAGACCTCAGACGTGCATGGGCCACAGGGAGGCAAGCCCCAGTGTCTCTTCCACGGCTTCCTGTGGGCCAGCTGTTCAGTCTCAGGTTGTGGGTCTCAGAAGTCAGATCACAGATACCATCCAGCCCAAGTCACATTGCAGACAAATGAGAAAATGGCCCTTGGTGAATGTTTGCCTTGTGGCCCATCTCATCCCGTGTGCTTCTCCCACATGGTAGATGAGTAAACTGGGGCAGAGAAAGGGTACAGTGCGCAGTGGTCCAGTCACTCAGCATGAACAGAGCTAGGATGCAAGGAAGAGATGCAAAGTCAAGACTGGATCTCTTGCCAGGTGGGCTGTAAGGGATCTGCAAGCCAGTCTTTGAAGCATGTATTCAACAACACCTGAGATCTTCCAGTCTGTGCCATGCACGTGTGAAGAGGGCAACGAGCAATGAGAAGCAGGGAAATATCAAAAAGACAATCAAGTAAAAACGTGTGGAATTACACAGTCATAAGTTCCACAGAGGAAAACTCAGGGTGAAATGAGAGCTAATAACAGGAAGAGCTGATAGTGGTGGAAGGGAGAGGTGGATCCTGGGAGACTCCTCAGAAGGAGTGATATATTTTTAATAATTTTTAATGTTTATTTTTGAGAAAGAGAGAGACAGAGTGCAAGCAGAGGAAGGGCAGAGAGAGAGTGAAAAAGAGAGAGGGTGGGAGAGGGAGAGGGATATACAGAATCTGAAGCAGGCTCCAGGCTCTGAGCTGTCAGCACAGAGCCCAATGTGGGGCATGAACCCACAAACTATGAGATCACGACCTGACCCAAAGTCAAACACTTAACTGACTGAGCCACCCAGACACCCCAGAAGGAGTGATACTTTTTTAAATGTTTATTTATTTTTGAGAGTGAAAGAGTGTGTGCAAGTGAGGGAGGGGCAGAGAGAGAGGCAAAAAGAAGATCAGAAGTGGGCTTGGCACTGATGGCAGAGAACCTGATGCTGGACTGGAACCCACAAACCACAAGATCAATGAGCAGAAGTCGGATGCTTAACCGAATGAGCCACCCAGGTGCCCAGGAGTGATATTTAAGCTGAGACCTGAGGGATGACCAGAAGTAAGCCAGTGAAGAAATATTCTAAGCATAAGGGGTACCTGGGTGGCTCAGTCGGTTAAGCATCTGACTTGAGCTCAGGTCATGATCTCATAGTTCGTGGGTTCGAGCCCCACATCGTGCTCTGTGCTGACAGCTCAGAGCCTGGAACCTGCTTCAGATTCTATGTATCCCTCTCTTTCTCTGCCCCTCCCCGACTTGTGCTCTGTTTCTCTTTGTCTCAATAAAAATAAACATTAAAAAATTAATTAAAAAAAACATTCTGAGCATGGGATGGTATCCATGAAGCCTTAAAGTGGGAAAGAGCTGTACTTGAAAAAATCTACAGCAGGGGTGAGGTCACCTAAGGGTCCACTTTGATGCTAACATGCAGTCATAATGCCATGTACGGACTTTTCCCGAAGATCCCCCAGTAAACATGGCTGCCTGGGACCAAACTGAGGCCTACCTCAGGGTGTGTGTACCACGTGGCAGTGAATCCCCCTGGGGCTACCTGGGCTGGGGACGCGTGACCATAATGAGTCTAACTATACGTGGATTTCTCCCTGGCAAACACCTACAGAACAACCCAGCAGAGCCCTTGACTAATGACTTTCAAATATAATTAAAAACATATTTCAGTAGACAGCACATTGCCAAATCTATACCAGCAAAGTGAAATTAACCTTCAAATGAGACTGGAACAACAGTGAATCGCAAGGGTTTGTAAGAGATTAGATACACTGTAGCCTAATTATGTTACAATAACTCATCTCATTAATCTCCAAGGAAACAATAACGACAACAGTTAAATACTGTAATTAACAAACCTTATTTCAAACTTGATTTTAATTTTATAGGACTTGGTTATATTACCCAATGTAACTGTAGAAAAGACAGAATGTCAGCAGAGCAACCTGCATCTATAAAGGCTTCTGGCTAACAGAGTCCAATACCTCAGATCTGTGAGTCCACCAAGTTGGACGTCTGTTTAGAACCCAATCTATGCAGAAAAAAGACAACACACACTGTTAAAACCTCCAAGGTGCTACCCTCCCCCACAAAAAAACAGGGGGAGGCATAAAATCAAATCTGTAATCGTATTTCTGTTTTTGAAAGCAGTGAATCTTGTACTTGATCTTCTGTTTGGGATTGTTAAGTGTTGGGATGCCTCAGCAGCAGGCCCTCCACAAAGGTCTCATGGGCAGGGCTGGGACAGATTACATGATCATGAGCACAGCAAATAAGAGAGGGTAGATAATAAGCAAAAAAGAGGCTTGATCAACTCAATAGACACAGAAAAAGCATTTGACAAAACCCAATGTCTTTTCATGAAAAAAATGCTCAATACTCTAGGAACAGAGGGAAATTTCCTCACACTGATAAAAGGAATCCATGAAAACCCACAACTAACATCATACTCAATGGTTAAAGACTAGTCTTTCTCCCTAATATGAGGAACAAGATAAGATATCACCTCAGGCCACTTCTATCCAACACCATACTGGAGGTTCTAGCCAGGGCAATTGGGTCAAGAAAAATAAAGAAAGGCATCTAAGTAAGTCTAAGACAGACAGACAGACAGACACACACACACACACACACACACACACCATACAGAACAAATAAGCAAGTTCAATGAGGTTGCATAATAAAAGAGCAATATACAAAAAAAAATGGTTTCTTTACATTAGCAATGAAAAACCCCGAAAATAAAAGTTAAAAAACAATTCCATTTGCAACAGCACTAAAAAGAATAAAATACATAGGATTAAACTTAAGTGTAAAATGTTTACAATGAAAACCATAAATCGTTGTTTAAAGAAATTTAAAAAGATCTAAATAAATGAAAAGACATCCCACATGCATGGATTAGAAGACTTAGGATTGCTAAGATCAAAGTACCCTCCAAATTGACCCACAAATTCACTCCAATCCCCATCAAATTTCCAGCTGCCTTTTTCATTTCAGAAGTTGGCAAGCTGATCCTAAGACTCACAGGGGACCCAGAAGAGCCAAAATAATCTCAAAAATGAAGAACAAAATTGGAGGGCTAACATCCCCCAGATTCAAATACTTCTACAAAGCTACAGGAATTAACACAGCATGGTACTGGGTTATATAGAGAGATCAATGGAATAGAATTGAGAATTCATAAATAAAACCTTATGCTTCTAATCAATGGATTTTTGGTTAGAGTGTCAAGACCATTCAGTGGTGAAAGAACAGCCCTTTCCACAATATTGAAACAACTGGATATTCAAATGAAAAACAATGAAGTTTGACCTCCTTCTCCCAAAAATTAACTCAAAATAGATCAAAGATCTGGATTTTTTTTTAATTTTGTTTAATGTTTTTTATTTATTTTTGAGAGACAGAGAGAGACAGTGCGAGCAGGGAGGGTCAGGGAGAGATAGGGAGATACAGAATCTGAAGCAGGCTCCAGGCTCTGAGCTAGCTGTCAGCACAGAGCCCGACGTGGGGCTTGAACCCACGAACCGTGAGATCATAACCTGAGCTGAAGCTGGTTGCTTAACCGACTGAGCCACCCAGGCGCCCCAAAGATCTGGACTTAAGAACCAAAATGACAAAACTCATAGAAGAAAACTTAAGAGTAAATTTTCCTGACCTTGGGTTGGGCAAAGTCTTGTTAGATGCTATAACAAAGCACAAGCCACTAAACGAAATTTAATGTAAGTAGAAATTCACAGAAATTACAAGTTTTATGCTGGAATTGCCATGATCATGAAAGTTAAAGAAACAAACAAAATATGGAAAAAATATCTGAAAATCATAATCTAAAAAGGACTGGTATCCAGAAAACATAAAAAAAATTTATCTCTCAGTATTCAAAAGATAAAAGATCCAGTTTAAAAAGGGGCAAAAGAGGGGCGCCTAGGTGGCTCAGTCAGTTAAATGTCCAAAATTAAGCGCAGGTCATGTTCTCACTTCAAGCCCCGCATCGGGCTCTGTGCTGACAGCTTGGAGCCTGGAGCCTGCTTCGGGTTCTGTGTCTCCCTCTCTCTCCCTCTCTGCTCATGTTCTGTTTCTGTCTCTCTCCCAAAAATGAATAAACATTCAAAAAAATGTTTAAATAAAACTGGGAAAAGAATTTGAATAGACATCTCTCTACAGAAGATACACAAATGACCAGTAAGAACATAAAAAAGATTTTCAATGTTATTAGTCATTTGGGGAATGCAAATCAAAACTGCAACAGGATATTACTTCGCATGCAGTATACTGAATTGAATTTTAAAAAAACTCCTAAGCGTTGGCAAAGATATGGAAAAACTGGAACCCTCATTTACTGCTGATGGGAAGGAGAATGTATAATGGTATAGCCATTTTGGTAGTTCCTCATAAAAGAGAGTCACCATCCGACTTAACATTTATACTCCTAAATATATTTGCAAGAGCAATGAAAGCATGTGTCCATGCAAAAATTTGTACACAAACGTTCATAGCTGCATAATTCATAAAAGCCAAGAGGCAGAAACAACTTAAATAGATATCAACTAAAAAATGAAGTGTGGTATATCCATAAAATGGAATATTTTTCAGCAATAAAAAGTAATAAAGTATTGATATTTGCCACAACAGAGAAAAATCTTAAAAACATTATGTTAAGTGAAAGAAGCCATCATAAAAACCATTTATTATATGATTCTATTTCTATGAAATATACAGAATAGGCAATTCCATAGAAAATAGATTAGTGACTGTCCGAGGCTGTGAGGAGGTCACAAAGGGGTTTAAGTGAATGCTTAATGGGTATGGGATTTCTTTGGGGGATGATAAAAAGTTTCTAAAATTATTATGGTAATGGTGTCCAACCATGTGGATACATTGAGAACTACTGGATTGTGCACTCTTCTCAAATTTTTAAAAATAATCTCTATACCCAACATGGGGCTTGAACTCACAACCCTGAGATTAAGGGTCTTATTTTTGGGGCACCTGGGTGGTTCAGTTGGTTAAGCATCAGACTCTTGACTTCAGTTCAGGTCATAATCTCAAGGTTTGTGGGATTGAGTCCCATGTCACGCTCTGCAATGACAGCATGGGGCCTGCTTGAAATTCTCTCTCTCCCTCATTCTGTCCTTCCCCCACTTTTGCATGCATTCTATTTTTCCCTCAAAATAAATAAATAAACATTTAACAATATAAATCACAAAAGTGTCAGGCTCTATCCACTGAGCCACCCAGGTGCCTTGGGATTGTATACTTTAAATGGCCAAAATGTATTCAATGAATATTACTTAAAGGACATGCTCAATAAAGCTAATTTTTCTTGAGTGCTTACTATATGAAGTCACTTATATACCTGATCTTATCCAAACCTTATCCAAATCTGAAGAAGAATGCTATCTTCACTACCCATACAATGACCATGATGCCAGAATATTTTAACACAGTTTCTACATGTCATCAAACCCAAGTATGTCTTGATCAAAGCTCCATGCACTTAGGAATAATTGTACTTGACTTGGTTTCTATTCTATTCTCTTTTAGATATAAAAGGGAATATACACAGTTCAGTCTTCATGGAGCTCATATCTAATGAGAGTATATCAGTTAGCTATAGTCACAATGATGCTACATAATAAACCATCCCAAACCTCAGTGGCTTACAACACCACTCATTTATAAGTATACACCTATGGCTTATTGGAGACTGGCTAACCCAAGTTGGGCTCAGCTGGGTGGCTCTGCTTCAAACCACAGGTCTAGCTGGGCCTGCCTTCTCCTTGCAGGTTGGGTTCATGTGTGTTCCACATGTGTGCTTAGTAACAATACTTGATTTTGTCTCTGTTAATATAGACTGAGCCTGTGGGGCCCAAGCTAAAAGGACAGCAGCTACCTGGGGAATGGATGGGGCGGGGATGTGACAATGGCAGAGGAGAATAAGGGCAAGCTCCACCACATACGGAAATTTCCACCCTATGTTTGGGTCACATTTACTAACATCTCCTTGGCCAGAGAAGCTCACATGGCCAAGTTCAAAGACGTGAGTAGGTCTACTCTGCCCATGAATCCATGGCAATATTGATGCATAAATACCACGACAGGGAGTAAAGCATTAAGGTCAACCTACCGCAAGAAGAGATATACATGCCTCAAATAAAAATCCCCACTATCTTTCATCCTCTGGAGTTTTCCATGAATCTAAAAAACAGATGGTTGAAAACATCTACTTTAACATAATGGTTGGGAGAAATCAGATAAAATACTGATGGGGAGGTTGAGTAGTAGATCTCTTTGCAAAATGAAAAATTACTATTAGTAGTAGTTACCTCAAACCTCCAAATTATCAGGAAAAAAAAACCTTACAGAGCTATGCAAGCAAAAGTAGAAGGGCATGGATAATGGTGGGTAGAGTGAAGACAGTCTGTCACCCAAGAAATCCCTTTTGGGAAAAAAAATTAAGAAACAAGGAGAGATTTCAAATTATTATTATCATTTTGAGTTTCTACTTTTTTTTTTTTTGGATGGACTCATGAAAGTCCCAGAAAATTAGGTTCTTTTGCTGGACTGTCCAACCTTCTCAGCAAAAGTACCTCCTTCAGGATTTCTACTTCTTTTTTTTTTTTAATGTTTTTTATTTATTTTTGAGAGACAGAGAGAGACAGCATGAGCAGGGGAGGGCCAGAGAGAGGGAGTTACAGAATCTGAAGCAGGCTCCAGGTTCTGAGCTAGCCTTCAGCACAGAGCCTGATGCGGGGCTCAAACCCACGACTGTGAGATCATGACCTGAGCCAAAGCCGAATGCTTAATCAACTGAGCCACCCAGGCGTCCCAGGATTTCTACTTTCTAATGGCCAAACAAGAGAACAGGTGCAATCGCATGAGTTAAGAGTTTTCTGCCACTAATACACCTTCTTAAACCCAGAATGGATTCCTTAGAGCAGTCCAGGGTCAATGGAAGAACCAAATTGGGAGACAGTAAATCCAAGCTCCGGTGCTGGGAGGCAAGACACTCAGGGATTAAGGGCATGGACATCGGAGGGCAGAGAGTCCAGGTCTGAATTCAAGATCTGCCTCTTAGTAGTTTTGTAATCAAGGACAAATCACTGAGCTTCCTTGAATCTCAGTTTCTTCATATTAAAAAAAAAAAAAGGAGCCCTACAGTAGTACCCACTTCAGAGAATTTATTAGAAAGTTATCCCTGGTATGTAATAATTGCTAAATTAATGCCCAGTCTCATCACTCGCAATTTAAACATACCATGATTGCTCCTACCCTGCCTACTTCATGAGATTTTTATGAGGAGCAAATGAGAGAATTATTAGAAAGTTGCTTTATAAACTGTGAAGAACTAGACAAACACAGCTATCTTGTTACGGTTCTTAAGTGACTTTGGCACATTGCATCACTTAATAAATACATGTTAAAGGAACAATGAGTCAGTGAATGAAATTAAACCCCTTTCCTATGCTGTTTGCTTTCGGCCAAAGGAAGCCCTGGTGACCAGCACTCCTATTGCTGCCGTGGGCTTCTAATGCAGATGCAGCATCTCCAAGACCCCTAACCTCAGCTCACTGCCTGCTCTCCTGAGAAACTCATCACAGAGAAGGCAAGGCCTTTAGCTTTCATGCTCTGACCTAGAAGAGACAGCACAGAGATTATTTTTGTGGAAAACAAGAAAGGTCACATTTCACAATTCTGTATTCCAATACCTGAGCCCTGGCAAAAGAAAAAGAGAACTCTGGGAAGTGGACTTTTCCACCTAGAAAAGCAGAGTAAGGCAAGGGAGTTTGCATGATGCATTGGTATCCCCTTGAAGAAGATATTCCAAGTTTGAAATGCACCATAAATATCCTTCAATGTGGTGCATGTCTGCTGAAATGTTCCTATCCTTGAGTAGGCACAGACAATATACACCAGGGACAGAGGTAAGTTATGGAAGGGAACATATTTAGTAATCTAATCACCCAGTGGACACTCACAATTTACAGTTTAATCGTCCACAATGTGCAGGTTCTCTGTAATTGAATTAGATTTTGAAAATAAGGCAAACCTGATTTATAATGTTGCTTGAAAACACACCCAACAGGGTGTGTTTTCTTGTTTGTAACAGTAACTTCATGGTTAGTGTTAATGCATTTCCAGGGAATGAAACAAACTGGATAAGCGGTAGGTATTTAGAGCTCACCGCACAGAGACCGCATGCGCTAATGATTAGAGAAGAGGAAACGTTATTCTTCTTATTTATGTTCACTTAAGGCAGATGTACTATTTTACTTGAATCTGCTCCAGGCTTATTCAACTCAACACAATTTGAAATATATTTATTCATTCAACCAACAGACATGTGAACACTGACTCCACCTACTGCTGTGTTTGGTGCTCAAGGCACTGAGCTCAGATGCATGCTAGTTAAATGACTGTGGGCTCAGTGCCCACCAATCCAAGCCTCAGTTGTCGGGTCTGTAGGGCGGAGGCAACAATAGTTTCCATCTAGTGGAGCTCCTGTCATGACTGTGATAATTCCGCTTAGTGCAGTATATATATTGCATCATCATCATTATCACCGTTGCCTTTGTTATCATTTCCTCGCCCACTTTTGCAGAGATGCCAAACCAAAACTGTTGTTAGCCAATGTGATAAGTGCTGACATCTTCTGTGCCTGTTATTTGTTGCTGCAGTAATGCTGTCATAAACCCCCAAACCTCAGTGACATTCGACTTCAAGGGTTTACTGCTCACACATCTGAGGTCTACCATGGGCCTTGCCTTCTCCCCTGGGTACCCCAGAAAGAGGGCCATGGTGTGCACACTACAGGCTTCCCCCTGACTTCCAAAAAGGAGTTCAGCACAGACTGGAGTCTTTGGTACCTCATCTAAAATGGACACAAGTGTCCTAGTTGTCCAAGTGGTCAAGCCCTCAGTGTTTTAGCCCTTTAATGACTTAGGTGAAACCAAGTCATTTTTCCAGATGTTAGGATCAGAGCACATGGTGACTCCCTCTGGGATGCTTCATCTTCATTCCTCATGTCCTCAGAGCCCAGAAGGAAACAGAGTGAGTTTATCTGTAAATCTTATGCTACTGAGCTGACAGCATTCCTCACAGCTCCTTATAGAATATTCCTTTCAAAGGAATAAAAGATCTGGAAATTTCCAGATCAACCAGTGTCAGCTTTCAGAACCTTAAAAGAGGCTTCCTTTGTAGACAGGCAACCTTGCCAGTCACACAGTGGGAGCAAGCTAGGGAATTTAGGGGACCAAAGCCCAGATTAGCTCAGGGAGAGAAAGAACCATTTTACATCAAAAGTAGCAGGAAAGAAACAAGGGTAGGTGCCACCAACCCCTACGGCTTAAAGGGCAAGGAGAGCTCTTAAAGTCCCCTCTATCTCGTCTAGTCTAAATCCTGGTCTCACCCTCTTCCCTCCTCACCTTGCTGCTTCTCCTCCCCTACCTTCCTCCTTGGTTACTGAGGAGCAATCCAAAAGGGGTGTATGATTTAGGATACTTTTGACCTCGAGGAATGATAAAATTAACTTCATAAAATAGCTTAAGCAAGCAAAAAACTTATTACGACACGCAGTAAGGAAGTCAGAGGCAGGTTGATTCAGGGTCGGTCAGTTCAACTACAGAGGGGCTTTCAGTTCGTCCCTACAAACAAGAGAAACTTTCCCTGTCCCTTCATCCAACCATCAGACTTTTCCTCACTTGTCATTGGCCAGAATAAGGTCACACACACCAGTCTTTTTACTTAAATAGCATGTGTTAACAAAAATGGCATTAGAGGTCAACCAAGCAGGGTCCTGCCTCCACCAGAGAACACGACTGCTCAATATTTCAAAGCATCTGGAATGCTGCCCATGCACACAGTGGGGGTGTAGCAGTTGGGTACACAGTTAAATGCTTCTGCCAAGAGAATCACATTGAAGTCTGGGAATTTAGACCAGAGGGAATCAGGGGAGTTTCTTTAGATAACGAGCCACTGGTTTTCTTGAAGCCCCATGACCTGGGTTGAAATCCAGACTCTGCTATTTGTGAACTGTGTGACCTTCGGCAATTTACCTGAGCCTCCATTTCCTAATCCATGAAATGGGGCCAACGCCTACCTCAGGTGGTTGTTGTGAATTACACAAGGTAGTATATGATGAAAGGCCCCTAGAACACTGGCATCTAATTCATGATTATTAGCTGAGAGGTCCCACAATGCATTTCTCTCCTCTCTTCTATCAAGTGCTCATAGTCATGAGGAAAGGCAATGTCTGAAATCAGGCAGGTCTGGGCCCACTAACTGGTCCTCACAAGTACCAGCCACATAATGAAAATGAACTGCTGCACTCATCTATAAAATGGGTGTAATACTATTCCTAGTCTGATAGAAGTTGATTCTCAGAACTGAGTGAGATACATCCTGTAAAAGGTTTAGCAGGTTCCTGATCTTCACTAAGTACTCAATCAGTAAGAGTTGTTTCTATTACTGTCATTGTTGCTATAATCATCATCCTCATTCTTCTGAAGGTCTCCAACCTGCCAGGTACTAGGTCCTTGAGATATATGTGGACATCCAGATTTATTTTCAGGAATCAGGAATCAGATCCGATTGCTTACCATCTTTCAAGGCTTTCCCATGTCCCTGAGAACAAAGACCCAAACAATCCCTAGTCAGGCCTTTGATGGGCCCTGTGACATCTGGTTTTAGCTGACCTCCCTGGTCTCATCTCACACCAAGCGTCACCAGTCACCTTTCAGTCTCCTCCAACCACAGAGCCACGCTGTTCCTTTCACTTGCTATTTCCCTATTTGTTTGGTTAAAGTCTCCTCCTCCTCCTTCAAACCTCACCCTAAGAGGCTCTTCGCAAAGAAGCTTGTCCAAAATCCAGACAGAGACAGATTCCTCTGGAAAATACTCTCAGCAGAGACTTGATGTCCTGAGTGGTTACGAACATGAATTATGGATTAAGACTGGATGGGTGTGAATTCCAGGCTCACCACTTACTGGCTGTATGACATTGGACAACTTACTTAACCTCTCTGCCTCAGTTTCCTCATCTGTACAATGTAGATAATAATTAATACTAATATGTACCTCATGGGGTTATTATGGAAATTTAATTAGTTACTATTATCAAAGTATTTAAAATACCGTCATGCATAAAGTGCTATGTAAGTGTTTACTAAATCAAATTAATAAACTGTCCCCTGCCTCCAGAGAATCTATCTTCGTCTGCAATTATGCACTCATTACTGTGATAATTTGATTACTCACTGTCTCTCCCTCCAGATCAAATGCCCCAGGAGGCCAGGGGCATATTTCCTTGTACTCCAACTGTACCCCAGCTCCAGACACAAGACCTGGGGCAGGGTGGGCTCACAATAAACAAGTATTTGACTATGAAGAAAACTTAGCACACAGCCCAAGTCAGTATTCTCTTTGCGGTGACAAGACAGAGAGGTATCTCCAGTCCTTTCTGACCCTCTCAGGTCTTAATGGCAGCAGCCACAAGCCCAGCAAATGCCCATTCTCCCCAGGGATGCGGAGCCGGTAATGGGTTCCATATTGGTTGAGATGTTCCGGACCATGAAGTGATCATGTCTGAGGTAATGTCAGCATGGTTAGCCCCAAGTTCCTCTACTTCCTCTCTACACGGAACTCTCTAAAACATCCTGCACACAAACACAACAAATGCAGGCTACAGGCCTTAGTTGGAGAAGAGAGGATTAATTGGAGAGCGGCCCTGAGAGCACCCATGTGTGGGCCTGCCGTGCTTGTAATCCAGGCAATCAGGGCAGCGGTGTGACTTGTGTTACCACAGCGGCAAGCGCCCAGCAAGGTCTGCTCCCCCTGCTTGGAGGCCCTCAACTTGTGAGCTGGAAAGCTGACAGATGAAGGAGACATAGCAAGAACACTGGCAGAAGGAGGTGGTCATCCCCCCGCCTCCAGCACAGAGTGCAGTGGAAGCAAAAGAAAAAGCATGGATGCCAAGCCTCGCCCCAACCCTTACGCACTATGACACTGGGCTACCGACCCATAATCTCAGGACTCAGTTTCCTCATTGGCAAAACGGCAAATCAGCTACCATGCAACCCTTGACTCTAAACTCATGGTCTCAAAAGAGATCTTTCCTAAGAGTTTTTCACCTCTCATACACATTTCTGGATACTTCTGTTTCATCTGTCCAGCACACAGCTCAGCTCTCAAAAGTCAACAACGTGCCATGGGCTTACTCAGGTTCTAAAGATACCTTAGTTGCTAAAAAAGACCATTGCCCTCCAGTGCATCAACTATGGATTGAAACAAGCTTGAGTTGGAGACCTGAAGCCTCTTGGTCAAGTGTCTTGACCCCTTAGGTGCTCATCTGCAACCAAGGGCAACGCCACCTACCTCTCAGGGCCATTATAAAGAATAAAGAGATGAGGTATTTAAGGAAACTGATAACAGGTCCCAACACACTGTGCCAGGTTTGTGAACAGGAGCTGCTAGTTTAAGGGTCTCATTAAGTGGATGTTGTATACATACAGGCAATATCTAGTGTCAGATGGATTTCGACTCCTGAATGGAGAAGACAACATTTTCCTTTGGGAGAAAGCAGCGGGAAAGGTGCCTGACACAAGGAGCTAATGAGACCTGCTGTTAAACAGGAAGTGTCAGGAGGAGGCCTGAGAGCACGGGAGATGGATTAATGCTGTGATCGACGTACACAGGCCAGGAGCTGCCATTTGTCTTACTGCACACTCACCCTAGGATACTTTGGGAGGTGAAAGAAAGTGAATAAAACCTCCTACCACGAGACTCTGTTTTTTTTTTCATAATATTTTATTGTCAAATTGTTTTCCATACAACACCCAGTGCTCTTCCCCTTAAGTGCCCTCCACCATCACCACCCCCTCTTTTCCCCCCTCCCCCTTCCCCTTCAACTCTCAGTTCATTTTCAGCATTCAATAGTCTCTCAAGTTTTGCATCCCTCTCTCTCCCCAACTCTCTCTCCTTCCTCCG
>PISW01013280.1:0-27162 GCA_004023785.1 Mungos mungo
AAAGCTTCCATGAGGAAGCTAGTGAGTCGTCACATGGTTTGCTGAATGGAACAGAAAAATGAGATAAGCAACAAAGAAGAAAATCTAGTTGGAATTAATTAAATCACGTATTCATTAATGCACAAGAACACCAGTGCATTTTAGCAAATACTACATTTATTAAGTACTTGCAATTTTCAGGCACTATTCTAGGTCTGTGAATAAGGCAGTTCAGAGTCCAGGTCTCTTGGAGTTATATTCAAGTAGATAAAAACAGACTGAGCTATTAAATTGAAAATGACCTCTAAGCACTTATTGGTATGAGCGCTGTGTGTTGTATGTAAGTGATGAACCATGGGAATCTACCCCTAAAACCGAGAGTACACTGTACACACTCTATATTAGCCAATTTACAATAAATTATCCTTTAAAAAAATGATCTCTAATATCCCAAAGAGATAGCTCTCTGAAGCAAATAAAAAACTCTGTTATGATTGAGTTTGACTAGAGATGGGAGTTACTTTGCATATGGTTGTTAAGCACGGTCTTGTTGAATTGTGGTTAGCTGATATCCAGATGAAACATCCATGCAATTTCCTGAGGACAGAAAATTCTAGGAAAAGAGGATGACTAGGACAGGGGACAAAGATCTTATAAATTGGTATACTTGAAGACCACAAAGATGAATACAGTAGCTTGTCAATAAGCTGATGTATGTAAATAAGGATATACTGAACACTATACAAGTATGATATCTTCTTGTTTATAAATACATATCTATAAAAGGATGAAAATAATGTAATAGTACTATTATGGATATAATTGGCATAAATTTGCTTTATTGTCATGTTTTATATTTATTTATGTTGTTTTATATCTTCTGCTTCCTTTTGTCTAACTGAAAAGGGCAAAGAAAAGGATTCTCTCATAGAGTCTCTCACTCATCTTTCTCTGACTTATTTCACTTAGCATAATACATTCTAGTTCCATTCACATTGTTGAAAAGGACAAGATTTTATTTTTTGATCAAGTAGTGTTCCATTGTATATATATGTTACCTCTTCTTTATCCATTTGTCAGTTGATGAATATGTGGGTTCTTTCCATAATTTGGCTCTTGTTGATAGTGCTCTATAAGCATTGGGTATGATGCGGCCCTTAAATCAGCATTTTAGTATCCTTTGGATAAACACCTAGCAGTGAAATTGGTGGGCCATAGGGTTGTTATATTTTTAATTTTTTCGAGTACCTCCATAGTGTTTTCCAGAGTGGTTGCGCGAGTTTTCATTCCCACCAACAGTGAAAAAGGGATCCCCCTTTCTCCATATTCTCACCAACATGTTGTTTTCTGAGTTGTTAATTTTTTTCTATTTTGACAGGTGTGAGGTATTATCTTATTGTGGTTTTGATTTATATTTCCCTGATGATGAATGATGTTAAGCATCTTTTCATGTGTCTTTTAGTCATCTGGATGTCTTCTTTGGAAAAGTGTCTATTTGTGCCTTCTGACCGTTTCTTACTGGATTATTTGTGTGTGTGTGTGTGTGTGTGTGTGTGTGTGTGTGTGTTCAGTTTACAGACTTCTTTATAGATTTGGATGACTAATCCTTATCCAATATGTCATTTGTAAATATCTTCTCCATTGTGTTGATTTCCTTTTTAGTTTTGTTGATTGATTCCTTTAATGTACAGAAGCTTTTTATCTTGATGAGGTTCCAATAGTTCGTTTGCTTTTGTTTCCCTTGCGTTGGGAGACATGTCTAGTAAGAAGTTACTGTGACTGAGGTCAGAGAGGTTTCTGCCTGTTTTCTTCTACAGAATTTTGATGGTTTCTTATCTCACATTTATGTATTTCATACATTTTGACTTTTTTGGGTGTATGGTGTAAGACAGCAGTCCAGCTTCATTCTTCTGAATATCACTGTCCAATTTCCTCAGCACCATTTGCTGAAGTGACTGTTTTTTTTTTTTCTATTGGATTCTATTTCTTGCTTTGTTGAAGATTAGTTGGCCAACATTTGTGGGTCCATTTCTGGGCTCTCTATTCTGGTCCATTACTCTATGTGTCTATTTTTGTGGTAGTACCATACTGTCTTGATGATTACAGCTTTGTAATATCGCTAAAAGGCAGGAATTGTGATGCTTCTAGCTCTGCTTTTCTTTTTCAACATTACTTTGGCTATCTGGGGTCTTTCCTAGATCTCAAAAATTTTAGAATTGTTTGTTCTAGCTCTGTGAAGAGCTAGATAGGTTATTTTGATAGGTATAACACTGAATGCGTAGATTGCTTTGTGTAGTATTGACATTCTAACAATATTTGTTATTCTGATCCAGGAACATGGAATGTTTTTCCATTTCTTTGTGTCCTTTTCAATATCTTTCATGAGCACAATAATTTTCAGCATACAGATCTTTCACCTCTTTGTTTAGGTTTATTCCTAGGTATCTTATTGTTTTTGGTGCAGTTGTAAATGGGATAGATTCCTTGATTTCTTTTTCTGCTCCTTCATTATTGGTGTATAGAATTGCAACTAATTTCTGCACCTTGATTTTATACCATGTGACTTTGATGAATTCAGCTATCAGTTCTA
The DNA here is from genome assembly GCA_004023785.1 of Mungos mungo. Lineage (NCBI taxonomy): Eukaryota > Metazoa > Chordata > Mammalia > Carnivora > Herpestidae > Mungos > Mungos mungo. Next base: position 2,570 of record PISW01013280.1, read on the forward strand.
GCAGTTTTTTTGGTGGAATATTTTTGAGTTTTCCGTGTACAGTATCACATTGTCTGCAAAGAATGAAAGTTCAACTTCTTTTCCCAATTTAGAAAATTTTATTTATTTTTATTTTCTGATTGCTGAAGCAAGGACTTCCAATACTTTATTGAATAACAGTGGTGACAGCAGACATCCCAGTCATGATCCTGACCTCATGGGGAAAGCTGCCAGTTTTCCCCCATTAAAGATGATATTAGCTGTAGGCCCTTCATATATCGCTTTTATAATATTGAGGTATGTTCCTTCTACTCCTTCCTTCTTGAGGGTTTCTATCAAGAAAGAATCCTGCATTTTGTCAAATTTCTTTTCAGCATCTGTTGCAAGGATTAATCGTTCTTACCCTTTCTTTTATTAATGTGGTGGCGTTGATTGATGTGCAGATATTGAATCAGTCCTGCTGCATAGGATTAAAACCACTTGATCAGGGTGAATAATTCTTTTGATGTCCTATTGAATTAAATTTGCTAGTTTCTTGTTCAGAATTTTTACATCCACATTCATCAGGAATATTGTCCTGTAATTCCCTTTCAGTGGGTTCTTTTTTGGTTTTGGAATCAAAGGAAGTCTGGTTTTATAGAATGGGCCTGAAAGTTTTCCTTCCATTACTATTCTTTGGAACAGTTTGAGAAGAATAAGTATTAACTTTCTTTAAATATCTGGTAATATTTGCCTGGGAAACCATCTGGACTAGGAGTCTAACTTGTTGAGAGGTTTTGATAACTGATTCAACTTCTTTGTTGATTATTTATAGAAAGAGGGGTTAAGGTAGTGGAGGGGGGGCTGGGCTTCCTATGTTCCTCAAACCCAGCTGCTGAGGTCAGACCACTTGGAATACCCAGAAAATCTGTCTGCAGACTAGGAGAAGGATCTCCACAGTTGGAGGACACAGCCCAGCAGGGGTGCATGGATGAGAGTTGGGCAGAGCTGTGGAGGGGAGGGAATCCCTTCCATAGAAAGACAAAAGGTAGAGAGAGAGTGGGACTGAGTAAGCACATGAGGAGAGCATTCTGGACCACAGATGGGGAGCAAGAAGTACTGTGTCCCAGTTCTGTTTTGCAAAGAGCATGTGGAGCTCACACGCTGAGGTTTTGGAAGTGTGTAACTTTCTCAGGAATGGAGCTGTGATATGTGGTCCTGGAAAGGAGAGAGCAGTCCCTGGAGTGCCTGGAGTTGTAGCAAACTCCAGGATGCACTGGGAAAAAACAGTCCCTCCCTGGAGTATTTTGCCTCCCGGCTTTATTGCCTCCCCAAGAACAAAAGACCCTTCAGCTGCCAGTCAAGGTCTTTCGTAAGCAGTGTGAGGGGCTCTATTCCAGAAGAGAAAAGCCAGTCCACCCTGTGCCAAGTACTTGAAGATTTTGGGTTCTGAATCCCATCCATGCACCACTGAGAAGGCATAGAATAGCTGTGGTGCAAGACAAGCTGGCTGCACTCACAATTCTGTGAGGGCTGCCTGAATGGCAGGGTTTGAGATTCCTTGGTCCATCGATGAAAGATTGGGGTGGAACCATTTTATCCCAAATGCCAACATAGTAAGACATCAGAGAGCAACACAGTGGTCCTCACTGGAGGTGGGACCCACTTACACCAAACCCTGACCCTTAGTGCCTGGTAACTGCTTATATACTGTAGCAAGACTGACTCTAAGCCAATGCAGCTGGCTTCTTTTCCAGATCCATAAAGCCACCATCCACGCACCATTTTTTTTCTTCACCCGCTTAGTTTTTCTTTTTTCCCCATTTAGTTTTTTTTCTTTTGGAATCAGGCTCATAGTTTCTGATTTGTTTCTTTACCATTTCCTTTTACTTTTTTTTTTTTTTTTTTAGTATCAGGATTTTTTATTCTTTTCTTTTTCCTTCTTTTTCTGCTCTATTTTGTCCCCTTTCTTTTTCCTTGGAATAAGCCTTAGAGTTTTTTATTATCTGTTTGGTTTTCTTTTATTCCCTTTCCTTTTCTATTTATGGGATCAGGCATCCCGCCTTTCCCCCCCAGGGCTACTTCAACAAACAAATCAAAGCATACCTATTTAAAGCTCCAAACCCTCCACCACTGCTAGCAAGAAGGAACTCTGCAGAGGGCTAACCAGTGGGAAGGAGCAGCCAAAACACAACAGCAGAGTGCACAGAGCATACACCAGAAAACCTGGACTGCCAGGCTCTGAACAAGGTATGACCCCTCTCTCAGGTGCAGGAAACATAACAAGCTTTTAAAACATGCAATAGAGAGAGGAATCCCAGCAAGATGGTAGAGAAGTAGGGAGCTCTGTATTTTTCCCCTGCTCCCACATCTCTCAAACCAGGAAGGACTGAAGCCATAAGACAGTGAACTGTAGGAGTCAGGGTGGAAAAGAGACAGAGTCTATGAAAAAGACAGCCTCAGAGGTGTGTGAGTGCGAACTGGGGACGACAAAAATGGGCTGCGACTAGGGGCGCGGAGGGGAGGAGCCCCTCAGCTGGGGGAGGAGCCCCCTCAGCGGAGAGCCACGGAGATCTGTAACTATAGGGCAGTCAGAGAGAGATTTTTTTTCTCTAGCTGTGGCGGTTTCCTTAGGCTAGGCATCCCGATCCCAGGTGGCACCATGAGAAACTACTCCCCTACTCTTCCTATTCGAACCCCAGCTAGGAAGCCTCCTGGCCTGCAGGAGTACATTTCAGGCAGTATCATTAAAGTGCAAGGACTAAGATCTGGAAACAAGGCGTGGCTTGGAAAATACAACTAGGCCCACCTTGGCTATACCCACACACAGGGAGATCAGACGCAAAAGAGTTGCAATGCTTGGTTTGAGAAGGGCCTGGGATGCTGCCATTTTTCTTCCCATAACCATCAAGGTGAGGCCTCAGGGAGTGGTCTGAGGGACCCACAGTGGAGGTGAGACCTGCCTACACCAAATCACACCCATCTGCGATGGAGAGCTGACTTTTTATTTTTTATTTTTTTGCCCAGGCAATGCAACATTGATGAATTTCTGTGATTAACTCTAGATCAATTCTTGCTATCCAGATATATTTTCCATTGTCTCATTCTTACCTCTCCCCTCTGCTGGACTGAGCACTCCGGTCATTGGTTTGCTCAGTCACTTGTAATCCATTCTCTTGATGCACATTCTACACCTCCATTGCTACCTTCTTTTATCTCACTCTCTCTGGAATAATGCAGACTATATAGTTTCTTTGGGTAACATCTGCATTTTTTTCTCTTTACCTCCTACCATAGTCTCTCTTTCTCTCTCTGAATTAAGCCTTTTAGTCTCTCTGCCTGATCAACGTTCAATTTCACATCCTCCCCACCCCTGTCACTTTGCTCTTTGTATATGCTCTTCCATCAACACTGCCTCCACCCTGCTCTTTACTTTCTGGTTTTATACTTTTAGACTGTCCATTGTCTTTTCTGGTTTTTGTTCCTTTTTTTCTCCCACTCCTTCGGGTTTACTTGTTTGTTTGACTTGTCTGTGCATTTGTGTGCTTTTGTTCCCTGTGTGTTTGTCTATTTTCCTTTTCATGGCTATCTCAAGACACAAGCCAAAGTACACATGGTGGAGAGTCCCAATTTCAATACGAGTAGGGAAGTAAAATAACCAAAGGTACAGCAAGAGAAACCAAGAGACACCATTAAAAGAACACTTCTTGAACACACAGGCCCTTGATAGTCAATGAGCCTCCATTAATAGAGCAATACACACATGTGCAAAGTACATAACAAGCTTTTCAAACTGACAAGAGATAGAAAGTTAGCCAAAATGATGAAACAGAACTCTCCTATAAAAAATTCCAGGAAGAAGTCACAGTCACAGAATTGCTCCAAACACATATAAACAACATAAAAGAGCAAGAATTTAGAAAAATTGTCATAAAATAAATCGCTGGGCTTGAACAAAGCATGGAAGTCACCACAGAAGCTATTGATACAAAGAACAGGGACCTTGAAAATAGCTGTCAAGAATTAAGAAGTGCTATAAATGAGGTGCATAATAAAATGGAGGCTGCCACTGCACGAATTCAAGTGGGAAAGACGAGAAAAGGTGAATTAGAAGACACAATTCTAGAAAAAGAGGAAGCCAAGAAAAAGAGAGATAAATCGATCCAGGAATACAAAAGGAGAATGTAAGAACTGAATGATAAAATCAAATGGAACAATATCCATATCATAGGAATTCCAGAAGAAGAAGAAGAAGAAAAGAAGAAGAAGAAGAAAAGAAGAAGAAAAGAAGGAGAAGAAGGAGAAGAAGGAGAAGAAGGAGAAGAAGGAGAAGAAGAAAGAAGAAGAAGAAGAAGAAGAAGAAGAAGAAGAAGAAGAAGAAGAAGAAGAAAAAAAGAGAGAAAAATGCTGAAGGGGCACATAAACTAATTATAGCTGAAAATTTCCCCAATGTGGGGAAGGAAACAGCCATTGAAATCCAAGAGGCACATCGAACTCCCCTCTGACATACCTTGAATCCACCTTCTGCACGACATATCATAATGAAACTGGCAAAATATAAGGATAAAGAGAGAATTCTGAAAGCAGCTAGGAATAAAAGGGCCCTAACATACAAAGGGAAACCTATCAGAGTGGTTACAGGTCTATCTAATGAAACTTGGCAGGCCAGAAAGGAATGGCAGGAAACCTTCAATGTGATAAACATGAAAAATATGTAGCAAAGAATTTTTTATCCAGCAAGCCTGTCATTTAGAATAGAAAGAGAGATAAAGATTTTCCCAAATAAACAAAAATTGGAAGAATTCATCACCACTAAACCAGCCCTACAAGAAATCCTATGAGGGACTCTATAAAGGAAATTCTGCAAGGAACACAAGGTACCAGAGACACCACTATAAGCATGAACCCTACAGAGAACACAATGAGTCTAAACCCAAATTTTTCAATAATAACACTGAATGTAAATGGACAAAATGCTCCAATCAAAAGACATAGGGTAGCAGAATGGGAAAAAAAAAAAAAACAATTCATGTATTTGCTGTCTACAAGAGACTCATTTTAAACCTGAAGACACCTTCAGATTGAAAGTAAGGGGATGAAGAAATGTCATGCGACTGGAAGTCAAAAGAAAGCCAGAGTAGTTATACTTATATCGGGCAATCTGGAATGAAAATAAAGGTAGTAACAAAAACCGAAGAAGAATATTATATAATAATTACAGGATCTCTCCATCAGAAAGAGCTAACAACTATAAATATCTACAAGCCAAATTCAAGAGCACCCATATACATAAAACAATCACAACAGAAACAATCTTATTGATAAGAATTATGTGCTAATTGCAGGGGACTTTAATACTCTACTTACAGCAATGGTAGATCAACTAGACAGAAAATCACTAAGGAAACAATGGACCTGAATGACACATTTGAACAGATGGATTTGACAGATATATTTAGAACTCTACATCCTAAGGCTAGGGAATTCACTTTCTTCTTGAGTGCACATGGTACATTCTCCAAGATAGACCACACTGGGTCAAAAAACAGCCCTCAATAAATATAAAAGAATTAAGATCAATCATGCACACTTTCAGATCATAATGCTATGAAAACTGAAATCAATCACAGGAAAAAGTCTGGAAAACCTCCAAAAAAATGGAGGTTAAAGACCACCCTACTTAAGAAAGATTGGGCCAATCAGGCAATTATGAATAAATTAAAAATATATGGAAACAAATGAAAGTGAAATTACAACATTCCAAACTCTTTGGAATGCAGCAAAGGCCGTCCTAAGAGGCAAGTATACTGCAATCCAGTCTTATTTCAAAAAACTAGAAAAAGCATAAATTCAAAATCTAACAGTACACCTAAAGGACCTAAAAAGAGACTAGCAAGAGCACCCCAAACCCAGCAGAAGAAGAGAAATAATAAAGATCAGGGCAGAAATAAACAATATAGACTCAAAAAAAAAAGTTGAAAACATCAATAAAATTAAGAGCTTTTTTTTTTTTTTTTTGAAAAAGTAGACAAAATTGATAAACCTCTAGCCAGGCTTCTCAAAAAGAAAAGAGAGGGCACCCAAATAGACAAAATCACGAATGAAAATGTATCTATTACAACCAATCCCTCAGAAATATAAGAATTATCAAAGAATACTATGAAAAATTATATGCCAACAAACTGGACAACCTAGAAGAAATGGACAAATTCCGAAACACACATGCACTACCACATTTCAAACAGGAGAAGATAGAAAATCTGAACAGACCAATAACCATTGATTAAATTGAATCAGTTATCAAAAATCTCCCAACAAATAAGAGCCCTGGGCCAGATGGCTTCCCTGGAGAATTCTGCCAGACATTTAAAGCAGAACTAATATCCATTCTTCTCAAGCTATTCCAAAAAATAGAAATAGACTCATTCTATGAGTCCGGCATCACTATGATTCCCAAACAAGACAGACACTCAACAAAAAAAGAGAACTAAGGCCAATACCCTTGATAAATACAGATCCAAAAATCCTCAACAAGAGACGCAAATTGAATTCAACAGCATATAAAAAGAAATATCCACCGTGATCATGTGGGATTCATTCCTGGGTTACAGGGCTGGTTCAATATTTGCATATTCATCAGTATGATACATCACGTTAGCAAAAGAAAAGATAAAAACCATATGATCCTGTCGATAGATGCAGAAAAAGTATTTGATAAAAATTCAATAGTATCCTTTCTTAATAACCCTTCAGAAAATTGGGATAGAAGGAACTTACTTAAACATCATAAAAGCCATTTATGAGAAGCCGACAGCTAATATAATCCTCAATGGGGAAAAACAGAGTTTTCCCCCTGAGATCAGGAAAACGACAGGGTTGTCGACTCTCACCACTGTTGTTTAATAGTGCTGGAAGTGCTAGCATCAGCAATCAGACAACAAAAGGAAATAAAAGTCATCAGAACGGGCAAAATGACATCAAACTTTCACTTTTCATAGATGACATGATACTCTACATGGAAAACCTAATTAACTCTACCAGAAGCCTACTTGAACTGATCCATGAATTCAGCAAAGTTGCAGGGTACATAATCAACATACAGAAATCGATTGCATTTTTATACACCAATAATGAAACAACAGAAAGAGAAATCAAGAAACTCATCCCATTCACAATTGCACACACTCACACAAAAAACCATATAAAATACCTAGGAATAAACCTAACCAAAGATGTAAAAGACCTATATGATGAAAACTATAGAAAACTTATGAAGGAAATTGAAGAAGACACAAAGAAATGGAAAATCATTCCATGCTCATGGATTGGAGGAATAATAATTGTTAAAATGTCATTATTACCCAAAGCAATCTATATGTTCAATGCAATCCCCATCAAAACTGCACCAGCATTCTGCGCAAAGCTAGAACAAACTATCCTAAAATCTCTATGAACCACAGAAGAAGAAAACCAAAAAGGGAGGCATTACAATCCTAGACTTTAGCCTCTACTACAAAGCTGTCATCATCAAGGCAGTATGGTATTGGCACAAGAACAGACACATAGACCAATGGAATAGAATAGAGATCCCAGAACTGGACCCACAATTGTATGGCCAATTAATCTTTGACAAAGCAGGAAAGAGTATCCAATGGAAAAAGACAGCCTTTTTAACAGGTGGTGCTAGGAGAACTGGACCACAACATGCAGAAAAATCAAACTAAAACATTTTCTTACACAATACACAAAAAAATAAACTCAAAATGGATGAAGGATCTGAATGTGAGACAGGACACCATCAAAATCCTCGAGGAGAAAGTAGGAAACAGCCTTTTTGACCTCACCGCAGCAATTTCCTACTCGACACATCCCCAAAGGCAAGGGAATCAAGAACAAAAATGAACTATTGGGACCTCATCAAAATAAAAAACTTTCTGCAATGCAAAGGAAACAATAAATAAAACTAATAGGCAACTAATGGAATGGGAAAAGATAGTTGCAAATGACATGTCAGATAAAGGGCTAGTATCCAAAATCTACAAGGAACTCACCAAACTCCACCCTCAAAAATGAAATAATCCAGTGAAGAAATGGGCAGAAGACATGAATAGACACTTCTCCAAAGAGGACATCCAGATGCCAACAGACACATGTAACAATGCTCAGCGTCACTCATCATCTGGAAAATACAAATCAAAACCACTCTGAGAAACCACCTCACATTGGTCAGAGTGGCTAAAATGAAGAAATCAGGAGACTATAAATGCTGGCGAGGATGTGGAGAAATGGTCACCCTCCTACACTGTTGGTGGGAATGTAAACTGGTGCAGCCACTTTGGAAAACAGTGTGGAGGTTCCTCAAAAAATTATCCGTAGAATTCCCCTATGACCCAGCAATAGCACTGGTAGGGATTTACCCAAGGGATAAAGAAGTGCTGATGCATAGGGGCACATGTACCCCAATGTTCTTAGTGGCACTTTCAACAATAGCCAAATCATGGATAGAACGTAAATGTCCATCAACTGATGAATGGATCAAGAAGATGTGGTATATATATATACAATGGAATACTACATGGCAATGAAAAAGAATGAAATCTGGCCATTCATGGCAAGGTGGATGGAATTCGAGGGTGTCATGCTAAGTGAAGTAAGTCAGGCGGAGAAGGACAGATACCATATGTTTTTACTCATAACAAACAGGAGAAACTTAACAGAGGAACATGTGGGAGGGGAAGGGGAAAATATTTAAGGGGAGGGAGGGAGGAAAACCATAAGAGTCTCTTAAATATGGAGAACAAACTGAGGCTTGATGGGGGTTGGAAAGAGGGGAAAGGAGGTGATGGGCATGAAAGAGGGCACTTCTTGGGATGAGCACTGGGTGTTCTATGGAAACCAACTTGACTATAAACTATAAAATAAAAAATTAAAATAAAAATAAAATATACCATTTCTACATAACACAGTGGTACTAAAATTTTATCTTTCAATAATCACTCTAATGTAAATTACCTAAATACTCCAATCATAACACATAGGTAGGGACACCTGGGTGGCTCATTCGGTTAGTATCCAACATTCTTCAGTTCATAATCTCATGGTTATTGAGTATAAGCCCTGCATCATGCTCTGTGCTGAGAACTCAGAGGCTGGAGGCTTCTTTGGATTCTGTGTCTCCCTCTCTCTGCCCCTCCCCCACTCTCACTTGGTCTCTCTCTTACAAAAATAAATTAACATTTTAAAAATTAAAAAAAAAAAACCCATGGTATCAGAATGGATAACAAGAATATGTTGCCTACAAGAGATTCATTTTAGACCTAACGACATCTACATATTGAAAGTGAGGGGATGGAGAACCATGTATCATGGTAATAGACCTCAAAAGAACACCACAGTGGCCATACTTATATCAGACAACCTAGATTTTAAAACAAAGACTGTAACAATAGATGGAGAAAGGCATTATATCATCAAGAGATCTATCCATCAAGAAGATCTAACAATTGTAAACATATATATCCCCAACTTGGAGGAATCCACATGTATAAATCAATTAATCAAAAACAGAAAGAAACTCACTGGTAATAATACCACAATACTAGGAGACTTTGATAACCAACTTACAGCAATTTACAGATCATCTACACAGAAAATCAGCAAGGAAACAATGGCTTTAAATAACACACTGGACCAGATAAAGTTAGCAGATATATCAGAACATCTCACCCAAAAGCAGCAGAATACTCATTCTTCTTGAGTGTATATGGAATGTTCTCCAGAATATATCACATACTAGAACACAAATCAGCCCTCAAGAGGTACAAAAGGACTGAGACCATACCATGCATATTTCAAATCATGATGCTATGAAGCTTGAAGTATTCACAATAAAATTTGGAAAGCACTACAATACACTGAGGTTTGAAAACATTCTACTAAAGTGTGAATGGATTAACCAGGAAACTAAAGTATAAATAAAAAATAATACATGGAAGCAAATGAAAATGAAAACATGATAGTCCAAACACTTTGGGATACATTAAAGGCAGTCACGAGGCAAATATACTGCAATTCAGGCCTATCTCAAGAAGCAAGAAAGGTCCCAAATACCCAACCTAAACTTATACTTAAAGAAGTTAGAAAAGGAGCAAGAAATAAAGCCAAAGTCAGCAGAAAAAGCAGATAATAAAGATTAAAGCAGAAACAAATTATATACATTAAAAAAAGAACAGATCAATTAAACTAAAGCTGGTTTTTGAAAGAATAAACAAAATTGATTAACACTGAGTCAGACTTATCAAAAAGAGGACCCAAATAGATAAAATCATTAACGATGAGAAGAGATCACAACCCACAACGAACACCACAAAAATGCAATTTTAAGAGAATACTATGAAAAAATTTATGCTGACAAACTGGACAAGATGAAGAAATGGACAAACTTCTAGATACTCACACACTACCAAAACTCAAACAGAAAGAATAGAAAATCTGTTGTGGTTTTTAATGTTAATTTCAGGATTATAAATACATACTGCACATTGTAATGTGCCACAGTCTAATTGAAATACAGGGATTAGACAAATGTACTACAGTTATTGATACAAGTATCACATTAGTGAAACTAACATTTACCTTCTCTGCACTCTGGTGTTTGGGCTATCACTTCGTGTTCACTAATCTTTCCTTTCTCACTGACATCTGTGTAAGTAATAACATCCAAAGAACTTTTTCACATGAGAAGAGAATAGTTCAATTACATATTTCAATGTAGATTTAAGAAATCCTACCATGGTCCTACTAACAATTGTATTGTAGCAGTCCTATGTCTTCTGATGACCAAGGTAAATTACCCTTTACAGATAGTGGCACCTTTCATTGTCATCATGCCTCTGGGAAAGAAAAACATAAAGTAACAGAGTAGCAGTGAAGCTTTAACAGAAATCTTACTGCATCACTGGTGAAAGCATATTCCAGAACTTCTGGAACTAGAGAGTCTCAAGTTGTGGGAAAAGAAAGCATAAATTCTACAAGTGTTTTATAGGGATTGAAGATACATAGAGAATATCCTCGTTCTTAAGCCTACGGATTCTGTTTACTGGGAACAAAATTACACATATGTCTTTAAATAAGAGTATACACTACACACTAGAGGATGCCATCTCAAGATACCAGGGTCCAATCTAAAAACTGTGATGCTCAAAGTCAGCCTTAATATAAAAGAATGCAGAGCATGATGGACAGTTCCATCTCCATAATCAATTGAACCTCCATGGTCCACCCCTACAGGGTTTAGTGGAATGTCAGGAGCTAATTTCCATGCATAATTCTCTGCTGCACCTGGGATAGCCATGCTATGATCCTGTGAAACTACATTGTGACTCTCCTATTAGAATAGGGAAAGAACTTACGAATGGTCTATTTGCCAGCAGAGACAACTGTAATACCGTATGATTAACCTGGATACACGGCCCGAGTGGTGAGGCTACTTTTACTCTGTACAAGATCGGCTAAGAGGTCTCCCCTAAACTCAGTTCACAAAGCTGGAAGCCTCATATCAATCTGTAAATAAGTATTGTACACAACTTGGAACATACTGTCTCTAGAACTTGGAGATGGCTACCAGACACTGTGCTTTCTTCTTAGTGTTATAGTGATGGTACAGGATGAAGCACTTTAAGTTTTAAGGAGATGCCTCCGCATCCTTGCCCTATGTAAACTCTCCAAAGTTTACAAATGTGGTATGGCCCATCCATCTTAAATGATAAATATTTTTGATCCTTCACAGTGACTTAATTTGGAGAGAAAAAAATGTTGTCTTAGGAATATTGAAAATTTCACTTAATTTCCCTTTAAGTAAGCACACATTACATGTCCTTACCTAAATTTTTGTATGCCTTTAATCAGCCATGATTACAGTGCTATAATTAATTTAGATACTGGTATATTTTCTAGCATAAAACAATTATAGCATCTTAGTCCAATGTACATATAACAGTGCCACAATATCAACAGAGTCATCAAAACGATATTCATGTATGTACATTTCTTAACAAGTTCTCCCAAAATGTCCTTAAAAAATCCTCACACATTTGAATTACAGAAAGACTAAATAATAAAAATATATGTGCCAGTACAGTCCCATTTTCCTTCCAATCCATTCTTTTCATTTCTATAAATTTTCTCTTATTATAGGCAGCCCTAATGGATGAACACAGCATTTCTCCCACCCTAGCATTTCCTGACTTCCAAATGGTTACAAATGAGTATCACTGTTAGATTAATATGGGGTGGGAGGAAAAAAGAATGAAGAACGAACACACACACACACACACACACACACACACACACACCCCACTGCCTTAGCCCAAATATCTGCAGTAGTTCTATGGCTCACTCTGGAATTCAGCAACACCTCCACAGATCTAGCTCTCCTAGTGAAATTTGGACACTACACTTCCCACCTTTGTATATAAGCTATTATGAACAGAATAATGGTCTCCAAAAAAAAAAAAAAATCCACACCCTAATCTTGGAAACTTATTCATTTACCTTACATGGAAAATTGAACTTGAAGATATGATTATTCATAAACCCTGAAATGAGGAGATTATCCTGGGTAATTTGGGTTGCCTCATTGAAATGCATGAGTATTGGGGTGATAGGTGGCTCAGTCGGTTAAGCATCTGGCTTCTGGCTTTGGCTTAGGCCATGATCTCACGGTTCGTGGGTTGAGCCCCACGTCAGGCTCTGTGCTGACACCTAGCTCAGACCCTGGAGCCTGCTTCGGATTTTGTGTCTCCCTCTCTCTCTGACCCTCCCCTGCTCGTGCTGTCTCTCAAAAATAAATAAAAACAAAAAACAAACATTTGAAATGCATGAGTATTTAAAAGCATTGAACTCTTCGTGGATCAAAAGAAAGGAAAAAGAACCTAGGAAGGGTGAGTCCTGAGGAGACTTTGATCCACTGTTTGTGGATCAGAAAAACTCCTGACTAGAAATCAGCAAGCAAATGGAGATGTTATTCTACAAACTCCTGGAACTAAAGTTAGACCCTAGTCAGGATGAGTCTGTAAGTAGTTTCCTCCCTCAAAGCCTCCAGTAAGGAATATTGTCCTGTTAACAACTTCATTGTATCCCAGGGAGAACAAAGTTGGATTTGGGACATACACCACTATGAGATAAGAAATTTGAGGGAGGAGCCAAGATGGCGGAGCAGGGGTGCACACTTCTGCCTCTGCTCCAGAAGCGGGAGCACACACCTCATTTCCACAGCACATCTCCCTCCAGCATTGACCACATGAATCCTGAGTCCGCCGTGCCAACAGGGAAAAAATAGCCTCCACTCCTACGCCATCCCAGCAGGGAGTTGCGGCAGTGGAGGCAGGGGCGCACATCGGCTGCAGGAGTGCCCAACTCATTTCCAGCAGCACCCAGAGCCTCAGGCATCAGCAGCGTGAATCCTGGCTGGCACCAAAAGAAACTGATCCCTCCCCCTATGCGATTGCAATCTTGGGCTGGGGGCTTGGAGTTGGCATTGTAGTCTGTGAGGGCTTACACTTCGCCTCCTGCAGCACACCTCGCCACCTGCGGTGGCAGCACAAATCCCTGCCCACGTCAAGTGAAATTGCTCCCTGTCCCTACGAGATCCTGGCTAAGAAGCCAGCCACCAAAGCAAGTGCATCTCTTCTGTGGTAGCATAAAAGTGCATGGACTAGGATTCTAAACAAGGCGGGCCTGGAAAATACAGCTTGACTCAGCTGCAGCACAAGGAGATGGGACTCATTAGAGTGGCCTGCAGAGCTTAGTTCCAGCGGAGGTTAGGGCGCCGCCATTCGCCATTCTACTCTCCACAGCCACCAAGGTGGGGCCTCCAAGAGCAGCCCCTGAGACCTACTACACCAAACCACACCTATCCAGGAGGGGGAGTTGCTGCTCTTTTTTTTACTTATTTTTTTATTATTATTACCTTTTGTACTTAAAATTTTTTTTAATTTTTACTCCTTACTTTCTTTTCTCCTTTCTTTCTTTTTTTTCTTTTTCTTTCCTGCCATCCAGATATATTCTCCCATATCTCATCCTTATTTCTCCCCTCAACTGGTTATACACTTTTAGACTGTCCACTGTCCGTTGTTGTCTCAGCTCCCCGTTATTTTTTTTCTTCTCTTCTTTTCTTCTCTTTCCTCTCCATTTTCTTTCCTTCCTTTCCCCCATTAATTTGTCTGTTTTATTTGTCTTTGCGTTTGTGTGCTTCTGTTCCATCTGTTTGTCTGTTTCCTTTCTTAGGGCTACCCCAAGAAACAAACCAAAGTGCGCATGATGGCAAGTCCCAAATATCACTCAGTAGGGAAATAACATAATCAAAGGCACAAGAGAAACTGAGAGACACTATTAAAAGAATATTTCCTGAAATGACAGGCCCTGGACAGTCAATAGCCTCCTTTAACAGAACAATACTAACAGGTACACAGTTTACAATGAGCTTTTAAAACTGGCAAGAGATAGAAAGCTAGCCAAAATGACATAACAAAGGAACTCTCCCCTGAAGAACTTACAGGAAGAAGTCACAGCCACCAAACTGCTCACCACAGACCTAAACAATATCACTGAATATGAATTTAAAAACTTGTCATAAAATTAATCTCTGGGGTTGAAAAAGCATCAAAGAAGCAACTGAGACAATGACTAAGAACTTTGAAAATAGGTGTGGTGAGTTAAAAAAAAGGCTATAAATGAGGGGAATAACAAAATAGAGGCAGCCACCTCAAGGATTGAACAGGCAGAGAGAAGAATAGGTGAATTAGAAGATATAGTTACGGAAAAAGAGGAAGCTGGAAAAAAAAGAGAGAGAGAAATTGATCCAGGAGCAGGAAAGGAGAATTTGAGACCCGAGTGATACAATCAAATGGAACAACATCCGTATCATAGGAATCCCTGAAGAGGAAGACAGAGAAAGGTCCTAAAGGGATACTAGACCAAATTATAACTGAGAATTTCCCAAGTCTGGGGAAAGAAATAGACATTCAAATTCAAGAGGCACAAAGAACCCCCTTAAGATGTAATTTGAATCGACCTTTGGCACGACATATCATAGTGAAACTGGCAAAATATAAAGATAAAGAGAGAATTCTGAAAGCAGCTAGGGAGAAAAGAGCCCTCACATACAAAGGGAAACCTATCAGAGTGGTTACAGACCTATCTAATGAAACTTGGCAGGCCAGGAAGGAATGGCAGGAAATCTTCAATGATGACAGAAAAAACATGCAGACAAGAATCCTTTATCCAGCAAGCCTGTCATTCAAAATAGAAGGAGAGATAAAGGTGTTCCCAAATAAACAAAAAATTGAGAGAATTCATGACCACTAAATCAGCCCTACAAGAAATCCTAAGAGGGACTCTATCAGGGAAATGTTGCAAAGAATACAAGGTGCCAGAGACACCACTATAAACATGAATTCTATAGAGAACACAATGACTCTAAACCCACATTTTTCAATAATAACACTGAATGTAAATGGACTGAATGCTCCAACCAAACAACACAGGGTAGAAGAATGGATAAAACAACAAAATCCACCTAATTGCTATCTACAAGAGACTCATTTTAGAACTGAAGATACCTTCAGGTTGAATGTAAAGAGATGGAGAAATATCTATCATGTGACTGGAAGCCAAAAGAAAGCTGGAGTAGCCATACTTATATTGGACAACATAGACTTTAAGGTAAAGGCAGTAACAAGAGATGAAGAAGGACATTATATAATAATCACAGGGTCTCTCCATCAGGAAGAGCTAACAATTATAAACATCTATGCACCGAATTCGGGAGCACCCAAATACATAAAACAATTAATCACAGACAGAAACAATCTTATTGATAATAATGTGCTAATTGCCAGAGACTTTAATACTCCACTGAGAGCAATAGATAGATCAACCAGATAGAAAATCACTAAAGAAACAATGTACCTGAACGACACATTGGAACAGATGGAACTGATAGATATATTTAGAACTCTGCATCCTGAAGTTAGGAAATTCACTTTCTTTTCGAGTGCACATGGCACATTCTCCAAGACAGATCACATACTGGGGCATAAAGCAGCCCTCCATAAGTATAAATGAATAGAGATCATACCATGTACACTTTCAGATTACAATGCTATGAAACTTGAAATTAACCACAGGAAAAAGTCTAGAAAACCTACAAAAATGTGTAAGTTAAAAACCATCCTACTAAGGAATGATTGGGCTAATCAGGCAATTAGAGAAGAAATTAAAAAATATATGAAAACGAAAATACAACAATCCAAATCTCTGGGAAGCAGCAAAGGCACTCCTAAGAGGAAAGAATACTGCAATCCAGGCCTATTTCAACAAACTAGAAAAAGCGCAAATTCAAACTCTTACAGAGCACGTCTGGAACTAGAAGGGGAGCAGCAAGAGCACCCCGAACCCAGCAGAAAAAAAGAAATAACAAAATCAGGGCAGAAATAAACAATATAGAATCCAAAAAAACAGTTGAGCAGATCAATGAAACCAAAAGTTGGCTCTTTGAAAAAATAAACAAAATTGATAAATCTCTAGCCAGGCCCCTTAGAAAAAAAAGAGAGAGCACGCAGAGAGACAAAATCATGAATGAAAAAGGATCTATTACAAACAATCCCTTAGAAATACAAGCAATCATCAGAGATTACTATGAAAATTTATATGCCAAAAAACTGTACAACCTAGAAGAAATGGACAAATTCCTAAATGCACATGCACTGCCAAAATTCAAATGTAAAGAGATAGAAAGCAAGAATAGACTGATAAACAGTGAAGAAATAGAATCTGTTGTAAAAAATCTCCCAATGAATAAGAGGCCTGGGCCAGATGGATTCACAGGGGAATTCTACCAGACATTTAAAGCAGAGCTCATACCCATTCTTCTCAAACTATTCCAAAAAATAGAAACAGAAGGAAAACTTCCAAACTCATTCTACAAAGCTGGCATCACCTTGATACCCAAACCAGACAGGGCCCAGCAAGAAAAGATAACTACAGACCAATATCCTTAATGAATACAGATGCAAAAATACTCAACAAGATACTAGCCAATCGAATTCAACAGCATATTAAAAAAAAATTATCCATCATGCTCAAGTGGGATTCATTCCTGGGTTACAGGGCTGCTTCAATATATGCAAATCCATCAATGTGATACATCTCATTAACAAAAGAAAAGATAAAAACCATATGATCCTCTCGATAGATGCAGAAAAAGCATTTGACAAAATACAGCACCCTTTCTTAATAAAAATCCTAGAGAAAGTCGGAATAGAAGGAACTTACCTAAACATTATAAAAGCAGTTTATGAAAAGCCCACAGCTAATATCATCCTCAATGGGGAAAAAGTGAGAGCTTTCCCCCTGAGATCAGGAACATGACAGGGTGTCCACTCTCACCACTGCTGTTTAACATAGTGCTGGAAGTCCTAGCATCAGCAGACAACAAAAAGAAATAAAAGGCATCAGAATTGGCAAAGAAGAAGTCAAACTTTCACTTTTCGCAGATGACATGATACGCTACATGGAAAACCCGACAGACTCCACCAGAAGCCTTCTAGAACTGATCAATGAATTCAGTAAGCTTGCAGGGTACAAAATCAACGTACAGAAATCAGTTGCATTCCTATATACCAATAATGAAGCAGCTGAAAGAGAAAATCAAGAAACTGATCCCATTCACAATTGCATGAAAAACCATAAAATACCTAGGAGTAAACCTAACCAAGGATGTAAAAGACCTATATGATGAAAACTATAGAAAACTTATGAAAGAGATTGAAGGAGACACCAAGAAATGGAAAAACATTCCATGCTAATGGATTGGAAGAGTAAACATTGTGAAAATGGCATTAATACCCAAAGCAATCTACACATTCAATGCAATCCCCATCAAAATTGCACCAACGTTCTTCTCAAAGCTAGAACAAGCTATTTTCAAATTTGTATGGAACCACAAAAGACCCCAAACAGCCAAAGTAATATTGAAGAAGACAACCAAAACGGGAGGCATCACAATCCCAGACTTTAGCCTCTACTACAAAGCTGTCATCATCAAGACAGTATGGTATTGGCACAAGAACAGACACATAGACCAATGGAATAGTGAACCCAGGCCTGGGCCCACAAATGTACAGCAAATTAATTTTTTACAAAGCAGGAAAGAATATCCGATGGAAAAAATACTGCCTCTTTAGCAGGTGGTGCTGGGAGAACTGGACAGCAACATGCAGAAGAATGAAACTAGACCACTTTCTGACACCATACACAAAAATTAACTCAAAATGACTGAAGGACCTGAGTGTGAGACAGGAAACCATCAAAACTCTACAAAAGAAAGTAGGAAACAACCTCCTTGACCTCAACCGCAGCAATTTCCTACTCAACACATCCCCAAGGGCAAGGGAAATGAAACAAATATGAACTCTTGGGACCTCATCAAGATAAAAAGCTTCTGTACTGCAAAGGAAACAATCAAGAAAATTAATAGGCAACTGACAGAATAGGAAAAGATAGTTGCAAATGACATATCAGATAAAGGGATAGTATCCAAAATCTACAAGGAACTCACCAAACTCCATACCCAAAAAACAAATTACCCAGTGAAGAAATGGGCAGAAGACATGAACAGACACTTCTCCAAAGAGGACATCCAGATGGCCTATAGGCACATGAAACGATGCTCAACATCACTCATCATCAAGGAAACACAAGTCAAAACCACACTGAGATACCACCTCATGCCAGTCAGAGTGGCTAAAATGAACAAATCAAGAGACTATAGATGCTGGCGAGGGTGTGGAGAGACGGGCACCCTCCTACACTAATGGGTGGGAATGTAAACTGGTGTAGCCGCTCTGGAAGACAGTGTGGAGGTTCCTCAAAAAACTATCCATAGAACTCCTCTCTGACCCAGCAATAGCACTGCTAGGGATTTACCCAAGGGATACAGAAGTGCTGACACATAGGGGCACATGATGCCCAATGTTCATAGCAGCACTTTCAACAATAGCCAAATCATGGAAAGAATCTAAATGTCCATCACCTGATGAATGGATCAAGAAGAAGTGGTATATATATACAATGGAGTATTACACAGCAATGATAAAGAATGAAATATGGCCATTGTAGTAAAGTGGATGGACCTCGAGGGTGTCATGCTAAGCGAAATAAGTCAGGCAGAGAAGGACAGAAACCATATGTTTGCCCTCATAAGTCTAACAGGAGAACAGGAGAAACTTAATGGAGGACCAGGGGGAGGGGAAGAGGGTAAGAGAATTGGGGAGAGAGAGGGACGCAAACCTGAGAGACTATTGAATACTGAAAATGAACCGAGGGTTGAAGGGTAAGTGGGAGGGGGGAAAGAGGTGGTGGTGATGGAGGAGGGCACTTGGGAAGAGCACTTGGTGTTATATGAAAACTGATTTGAAAATAAACTATTAAAAAAAAAAAGAAATTTGGTTTGGATGAAGCCTTAAGTCTTTTGGAAATTTTGGAGGGGGTGGAGAAAAAAAATGAATACATGTCACTACCCTGGGTCTGTGGTAAGACTGTGTCTTGTGTTTTCTCTCCAGCTTAGATTTGGTGGTAGATTCCAGTTGCTGTTCATCTTTTGTTTCCATGAACTTTCCTGTTAGTGTCTCAGCTTTCATGTGACTAGAGTAATTAACTAACTCTTTTTTAATATATATGTTTGACTGACAGCACTGAATTGTAAATATTAACAGTACTTAATGTCAGTATAACTAACACTATTGAATTGAGATCTGAGAAAATATGGAGTTGAGGAGAGGCGAAGTGCTTGACTCTCTCAGAAGTCAGCCCCTGTAAAGAATTTTCATCAGTAGCTGCCTGATAATACATGTTATTTGCCACTTCTATCACATGGCAGTCTGCACAATGCCACTTAATGAATTCATACATCTGTTTTGAATGACAAATGGGAAAGTCCACTCAGCAGTGTGTTACACAGTCTGTACTAATTGCTAAACTGGTCACTGGTGAGGAAAATTAAACAGTGATTGCCACAGCGTAGTGAGATGCAGCTTTGAGGGCTGGTTGAATTCTCCACGGAAGTGCAGAGATACCTCATCCCACAAAATGAGCTTTGGGGGCACCTGGGTGGCTCAGTGTGTTAAGCCACTGACTCCTGATTTTGGCTCGTGTCATTTTCTCATAGTTGTGAGATCAAGCCCCATATTGGGGTCTGTGCTAACCATGAAACCTGCTTGAAATTCTCTCCTCTATCCCTCTCTTTCTGCCCCTCACCTTTCCTGCTTGCTCTCGCTCTTAAAATAAATAAACAAACTGTAAAAAAAAAAAATAATGAGAAAATAAGTTTTCACTCTCAAGAGAGAAAGAAGCATCATGTTTGGGAAACTAACAAATTCTGCCATAGCCAGTTTTCATCACTGTTATGCAACATTATTGTAAACTTTTAGTTTATGGAATAAGGCACAGGAAATGTATCAGAAGAAAAAAATGCTATTAATGTTTGTCGATCATTTTACCAGTAACTTCAAACAAAGAGGACAATGAACTGGAAAAAATGAGAAAAGATATTTCCACAATGATACCACATACCACATAAATGTATGTTAAGTGGAAACAATAGATCTTTTTTTAAAGAAAAAGATCATAGTAACATGAAAGTAGGAAATATGCAAAATTACATTTAACAAAACATATGTCACCAAGATTAGAAGACTAGAATATATCATTGTATCATAAAAGTAGGCAGACATTTAAAGTGACATAAAATCCTTCTGGGTGAAAGACTCAATTTTGTAATTCTACTCATTTCTTCTACCTTTCTTAAAAGCTAGTACTATGATATTAAAATATCAATGGAAATTTTTTAACTTTAGAAAATATGTCTATTTAGTTTAGAACAAAAATATATAGAAATAACCAAGAACACTCTGAATGAATAAAGTAATGATAATAGACTTGCCCTTTCATACACTAAATATACTGTAAACTACTGAGTAAAGTAAGTAGTAACTCCCCAGAAATTATCCAGGAAAATAAAACAGTAAATGAGTACTCCCAAAGAAGAGCCTGATTTATTGGCAAATTTTAAAGGTAACAAAGAAAGCATAACAAATTCTTAGTGGAATGAATTATTTAATTGCAATGATTAAATTTATTTCAAATTATTACTCAAAAGTCCAGAAATCTTTGAGTTTAAATGAGAAAATCTAAGCCTTAATAACATGTAGAATTTTTAAAAATCTAGAATATTCATATTTTCCTAACCAGGCCCATGTGCACCTGCAAGTATATCAATGCTTTCTGTAGGAAACAAAGTACTACAAAACAATGAACATCATACAAAATTCTCATATTTCAACTCTAGTCCTATGTCTTCACTGCCACCTGAGTATGGATTGTTGCCTTTAGAGTATATTTTATAGTTGAAAATTCTACAGATGAAAAATGGTGTCTCCTTTTGGTAATGACAAAGTCTTTTTTTAACAATCCCAATTATTTTTTATTTACAGTCTCTGAGGAATCTAAAACAGACACATCAGTACTCTCCTTTGTGCCTATCAAGGGATATACTTATATACTGCTGTCTTTTGAAGTTCAGAGGAGAAAATAAAGTCACTGGATGATGAAGATTAAGCATCCATTTCATGCTGAGGTTCCCTCCGATGTCCAAGTGCAAACCAGTAAGTTACATAATCCTAACATGCTACTCTATCTACATGCCACATCAAACACATCATTTTCATTAATAACATTAAATGTATCCATCAGCGCTGAACATATATGCCAAAATGAAATGGATGGGAGGCCTCAATGTGTCTGAAACATTAACCTGTAATGAACATGATGTTACAATTGAAAAAAATATAAAATTCAGAAAACACTATACCAATGATTATTGGAAATTAGATTATAATAGCAGTCTGGGCCAATAAATTATTCTTAGAGAAAAGAAATCGAGGTATGTTCAAACTGTTCAGCTATACTTATCAGGTTGAATGATTTTATTCTCTGGATTACAGCAGAAATACATTGTTTTTAGAGATGCAATTATTTTACAAGAGAGATAAATGATAGAAAGGTGAGGATAAAATGTATGATTCAGGACTTTGAAAATCATAGAATGTCACCACTCACAAAATATCAATACCATCCTTATACTTATTAGGAATTGCTAGCAAAGCATATGAGAAAAGTCAACTTTCTTATGCTAGCAGTCTGTAAATGGCCAAGTAGTTAAAACGCTTATTAAGTCAGAAAAAATTAGAGAAAGCTTCTTGTCTAGGATTCTGTCTTTGCCAGACCCATGTGCACCTGCAAGTATATGTATTACATGCTTCAAGGAAATACAGAAGGCCCTGGAGCTATAATTTAGATGGAATCATTGGCCTACAGTTAAAACACAAGACACAAAGAAGAAATATAGATTCACATCTGTAATGAGAAGTATCAAAGGTTTACATCTTCCATATTATTACCTTGTGAAAGAAGGGTTTTTATGCTACTTTGAATGATAGTCATGGAAGATTATAGGCCATTTATAGTAACTGTGTGTCTTAGTGATAATAACCATGCATAGAAAAGAGAATATGATTGTTTATTATGGTTATCTAGATATATCCCAATTTTAAAAATTTGAACTATGTAAATAAAAGATTGCATGTACCCCCAAATCATGTTTATTCTATTTTCTTTCTGACAACTTACATATTAGCCTTTGGTCTAAACTCTCACAAAAGCAAGGAAAAGACCAGAGATGAGCAACATGCCTGAAATAAGACTTGAAGAAGAGAGCTAAAATCAGCCAAACAAGGAAGGTCTTAACCAGGTGAGTTTATATAGAATGAGCACTGATGTAACCCTTTATTTGTGTGTCTTTTTTAAAAGTTCATCTAAACTGGCTGAATCCACCTCAGTCAGTAGCATAGTATCTCTGACTTTTTTCCATCTTTGACAAAGTCAAAGATTAAAAGACTTTAAGGGAAATAATTGTGAGGAAGGACAGGTCCAAGGAGGCTAAGTAACCCAAGACAGTACTCTCTTCAAAGAATCTATCACCTTTTAAATCTTGTTAACTCATGTTTACAAAGGTAACTGTTCACCTTACTCTTTACCCCTCACTGATGGAGGGAAGTGAAACAAGACTACAATGGTAAACTTCCTTAGTCTTACTAATAGTGATTTAGGGTTTTCTACATGCTCATATATGTGAAGTCATAGGACTTAAAAAACAAATGTCAGGTAAAAATAGCTCTTTGTTCCAATTTGAAACAAATAAGAATGCACAGATGGACCACACTTTATGTCTGAAAAGGTGAACTGAAGAGTTCAACAACATGCAAATGAACATCTGTTGCTGTGAGAGTCAAGTCTAAAAACCTTAATCATTCCTCAGTAACTGGGTTTTATCTCAGTTAATGATATAACTGTCTCCATATTCAACCTTCTATCAACAACATGCTCATGGTTGATAATCAGTTCTTTTTAAGCAGCATAATGCCCTTCATGTGATTTCAGCAATATTTAATATAGCAAACTTTTACTGCCTATTGAGAATGTCACAAAAATGTGTCAGTAAATGCACTTCCTGCAAGAGATAAAAATTTCTTTTACTGATGCCTTCCAAAATCTTCTGTATTATTTTAGTAACCTATGAGTTCACACAGTCTGCTCTACAGCTTAACAAGGGAGAGGTTTTCTCAAATATATAAATGACCTTGCCCCCTACTAAGCAACACACACATTTCACTTAGTAGACTCCATTCCTTCTCCTTTCAACTGTCATGTGTTCTTGTGAAACATCTGCTAAATATCTACAAAGCAGTCATATTGTCATATTGTTGTTTGCCTGCATAAGAGACAGCATGTAAGTAAAGATAAGGTTCACAGACTTATCAGTCCCTATGGTATCCTGTGTGTTTTTCTTTCTTTTAGGTAACCTCTGACAAATTCATTAAAAGAATGAATGGATCTCCTAAACAACAGATCAAGCGTTTCTGAGTTCATCTTGCTGGGACTTTCCAATTCTCAAGAAATTCAAATATTCTTTTTTGTGATTTTCTTTCTTGTCTATGCAGCCATCATAGTAGGAAACCTCCTCATTGTGATCTCCGTGATTCTCGATAACCATCTTCACTCCCCCATGTATTTCTTTCTGGCAAATTTATCGTTTTTTGATTTCTGTCTTTCAACTGCTACAACTCCCAATGTGATTGCAGACTTCCTTAGAAAACGCAAGACCATCTCCCTGTGGAGCTGCATGGCCCAGATGTTTTTTGTGCATTTCTTTGGGGGTGGAGAGATGTCTCTTCTGATAGCTATGGCCATAGACAGGTATGTTGCCATATGCAAACCCTTGCACTATCAGACCATCATGAATCGCAGGGTGCTCATTGTGTTTCTACTGCTCTCGTGGACAATTGGGTTCATACATACCACAAGCCAGATGGTTTTCACTGTAGGTTTACCCTTCTGTGGTCCCAATGTTGTGGATAGCATTTTCTGTGATCTTCCCCTGGTCATCAAGCTTGCCTGCACTGACACCTATATCCTAGAGCTCTTGGTGATTGCAAACAGTGGACTCTTGTCCCTGGTCT